>JACEFO010002296.1:600000-755000 GCA_015342445.1 Digitaria exilis
CTTCCTCATTCTTGGAATATATGAGAATATCATCAATGAAAACCACCACAAATTTGTCGAGTTCGGACATGAATACCGAATTCATGAGATACATGAAGTAGGCTGGGGCATTAGCGAGCCCAAATGACATGACCAAGAATTCATAAAGTCCGTAACGGGTGGAAAAGGCAGTCTTTGGAATGTCACAAGGTCGGATTTTTATTTGGTGATAGCCAGAGCGAAGATCGATCTTGAAGAACACTCTGGCGCCAGCTAATTGGTCAAAAAGGACATCAATGCGGGGAAGTGGATATTTGTTCTTAATGGTCACCGCATTGAGAGGCCGGTAATCGATACACAACCTCAAAGAATGATCCTTCTTCTTCACAAAGATAGCTGGGCAACCCCAAGGCGACACACTAGGGCGAATGATACCCTTGTCTAGCAGGTCTTGGAGTTGAATTTTTAATTCAGCCAATTCATTGGGTGGCATTCTATAGGGTCTCTTTGATATAGGTGCCGTGCCAGGTTGGAGTTCAATCACAAATTCAATGTCCCTATCCGACGGCATCCCAGATAAGTCATCCGGAAAAACATCGGCATACTCACATACCAATGGAATGCCTTTTAGTTGTGTTTCTACCATTGTGTAAGCACTAGCATTCGCACAATTCCGTTGTGGCAGATATAGTGCACTAGGGCCATGTGTAGGCGAGTTTATTTCCACAACTCGCTCAGCAACATCTAGGACAACCTTATGTTGAGTCATCCAATTTGCCCCCAAAACAATATCAATCCCTTCCATGCCAAGCAGAATTAAATCAGTAGGGAATATTTTACTACCCAGCCTGATCGGTACTTTTCGATGGATGCTATTTTACCTCCTGCAGTTGAGATCACATATGCTGATTTCTTATGGTAAGATTTTAACCCACATTTTGCATGAAATCTTATGCTTATGAAACTATGTGTTGCCCCGGAATCAAACAATATCACAGCAGGTTGGTTGTGGATAGGAAAGGTACCAGTCATATCTGGTGCTCCCTCAGCTAGGTCGGCCAAGGTGGTGTAGTTAAGCCTTCCTTGCCTGACTTGCACCCGCTGCTGCTTGCCCTTGTTTGGACTAGCTCGTTGTGGACATTGTTGTGCGCAATGTGGAGATCAGACAATTGCCTCTCCAAATCTGCAATCATGGCGTCTCTGGTGCTCACCTCTATGGACAAGGAGGTCCTTTCTACCCTAATGTCACGGGCACGAACGGACATATCCATGGCAAGGTTGAGCACCTCACTCCGTGACCGTCCTAAAAGTGCCTGCAAACGGTGATAAGCTCGGATCCACCTCATCATAAGTGCAGCTGCAGCGACGGGGTTCTCCGCCATCCTCAAAGGGGAGCTAAGATAGCGCCTCATCCAGTGGGCATCGTCCGGCTGGGACGGTGGAAACAGCCCAAGCAGCTGATGCTCTACCAGGTCTTGGTTCTGAGCACAAAAGGAACTGATGCCATTCAGGACAGCTAACTCACAAGTAGTCTCCATGTGGTGCCCATGAACTTCCACACTCCAAGTGGGGGATCTAGGACACGGCGGGTGGCGGTGCACCACCAAACGCACACGGGAGCGGGTCACACCTCGGTCTCGGATGACAGTTCTCTCATATTGTGGCGGTGTTGGATAATCCATTGCCTGCAAAACAGACCAAAGGATACTAGGGAAACCCTCCCATCATAAATAGTCTGAGAAGGAAATGTCGTTGGGGTAGCTGGCCAGGTCAGCGTGAGCGTCCATTCTGAACAAAAAGGTCAAGGGTGAGAACCGGTTAGCGCCAAAGAAATAAAAACAGATTCTCGACACTGTAGTAAAAATTATAAAACCCAACATCTACAAACCTAAAAATTCTCAAATTTGGCCAGAACAATTTTTAAGTAATTTCAAACAAGTTTCATGTTGAAGATTTGAGCAGAAACCATCGTTAAGAAGGTGTAAAAATTCAATTTTTATCTCACTATTCCCAGAAATTTCCAGTAGACAGGGGGTTACCATTTTAAGCATAACTCTAGTTCTACTGAGCCATTTTTGTTGAACTTTCTACAGCACAAACTAGATAACATTTATGACAACTTTCATGTTGAACACTTTTTCGTTGGACAAGTTTTCTTGTTCGAATTAATGGTGCAAGCAGACTGTTTTCGGCAGAGTTTCGGCACAATTTTGGTTGTTATTCAAATTTTGATGGCGGGTAGTTCGAGGGTCGCGCATTAAGGTTCAATAAAATTTCACTGAATTGCAATGCATGAGCGGCCTAATCGTTCTCACCATCACACGTGCTAATAAACTTTTGGCCTACGAAGTTAGTGCCGGTGGCTAGGCAATATCTGTCTCTCCCTATATTAGCTAGCCGAACTTTTCTAACCGTTCATCTTACGGAATCGTGGTTAGTGTACCTGCAGAAAACTCCATTTCAGAACATGTATAATCAACCTTTCGTGCCAGCACTCACGAAAGCGTCTCCATACATTACCACCCACTATAGAGGTGGCACCCGAACGTTCAACATTGAACGGGCAATGTTTCATATGTCACCAAGGCAACATATTGACAATTTCATACGCTCAAGAAATAGCGTATTGACTTTGTGCCGCCATCATATTTGCATATGATGCCGTGGTACGCTACAGCAATCGTCGTACCTTGCGCCCACCATGCTATTCTAGTTTCATACGCCATCACAGCGTATTGACTATGTGCCGCCACTATATTTTCATATAGTGCCGTGGTACGTCACAGCAATCGCCGTACCTTGCGCCCACCATTGCGTAAAGTAAATGACAGAATGAAATGTGCTGGAAGTCAGTATAATATATAATTAGCCACCTATCATATCATGATCCCTTAACCCACATAGGCTTTACGCTCTATATAACATCCTTAGTGGTCCTAAGAATAACCTTCCATCGCAAATGCACGGCGGAAGTAAGAGTTGGTAAGTTTTATTCCAAAAATGTTTATTTAAGGTTTGTTGCTCTCTCTGGTACGCCTATTTCGGCTCTGATGCCAGCTGTGACGGACCACTCCGAAATTATTCCAAGTTAAGTACCCCTGGACCGCGAAACAAGCAGTCGGGCACTTAATCCGGAATAAGCTGGAGTGCCGTCGGATTAAACCCGATTAACCACGTACTTTCACGATCGAAACAACAAGCGTGCCCACACGAAGGTGAGTTCTAGAGATTACAACATTCCACAAATTCCTCATACATCAATAGTATCATAAAGTTATTACAAACCAAGTTTGAATTTCGAATCAGAGTATATAAAGGTTCATTGCAGCGGAATAATAAACTAACGGCGATGCATAGTAACACCATGATGAAGCCGGCATGGTGCTACTCCTCCCGATCCTCGGCAGAGGACGGAACCCACTCGACGTGCCATCCAGGGGGAACCTGGGTGGGCCAAGTGATGGCATCGACTGCCACATCCATCACAGTACCTGAAATAATAGCCACAAGCAAGGCTGAGTATACTAATACTCAGCAAGGCTTACCCGTGGGGTGAAAAGCTACATCACCGACATCTAGACATGAGAGGCTTTTGGCTAGTGGGTTTGTTTGCCAAAAAGCGACTAAGAGTGGATCCTTACTTTCATGGTTTTAGCATCATATTCTAGTAGACTTAACCATTCTAGATTAGCATCCTTTCTAAGCATACAAGTGGTGCAATACAATTTAATTCATACAACAAGTTCATCATCCTCATAGTTCCACTTGTTACTCAATGCAACACAGTGGTCAAGCAGTCTCATTAACCGCGAGAAGCGGACAGTTCGAACCGAATTTTGCTACCTGGCCAGGGGAAACCCAACACACACGGACAATGCTTTCTATAAAAGGCACAAGCATTTCCCAACCTTTCCCATCAATCCATAATTCGGCGCCGGGTCCACTTCCTTAGGATAAAGGTTTACTGCTTCACTCACAGCATCACGCATATATCCACAAGTGTACAGCAAGGGAAACAAAAGTTTCCAAGGAGAGATGGCTATCGGCCCTAGCTGCTTTAATCTGGTACCGAGCTTACCGATTCCCATAAGTCGGCATGCATGTGGTACGTTCAAAAACTTGACACACAGAACCACACGTTACGACCTTAATCCAATTATCATACACGGACGGGAGATCTACACATACCATCCCGCCCGTCCATCCTTATGATTCCAACAGAAGTAAAGACAAGCAACTCCTATGTCTCGCGAGTGACAGGAAATCACTCGACTTGTAACGGACCTAAAGGCATTGCTCTATCGATCCTTTCATACTAGTATTTCAAGTCATAGGTACTAGAATCATGCAACTAAGGTATTCAAGCAACACCTAGAACGTAAATGCACAAGCATAATTAAATACATAGTTGCACGAAATGAAAGTTAGGTCATGCTCCGGGGCTTGCCTTCTTGGGCTGACTGACTGTTAGACTCCGGGGCGACTGCGACTTCGTTGGCACCGCCCTCGGGACTTCCTTCTTCGTCGGCGGGGACGAGGTGGTAGATGCCGTCCGCAAGAGCGCCTTCTACATGAGATGCATAACTTTATAGTGGCTGCCTAAAAGACCTAAAACCAAGGCCTTTGAAGGCCATACTCACCTAGACAGGCTAGTGTACCATTTTCTACTTCATAAAATTAGAGGAGGGTCTGAAATTTTATTGTATCTATGATGGTGATTGTGTACACATATAAAATAATCCAATTTGTTATTTTGAAGCTAGGGTGCTGTTCTGAAATTTAAATTTCACATGCTCCATATTTAATTATTTAACCAAAGTTATCTATTTCTTTTTATAACTCAATTCTAACCTAGTTCCTTCTCATTTTTGTTTCTCCGTTTCTGTTCCTCCTTTTTATCTATAAACCTTATGACAGCTACTGGAGTATAAGAGTTAGGCTCACTCCAAAATTTAGCTAAAACTGAGCTACACAGAATTTATTAAAAATAGAACCATTTGCTGTCCCAGAAAACAGAATTAATTCATGTAAAATTGAAATTACTTCCAAATCAGGAAATTTTCCTACCAGAGCTAGTCATGAGTGGAAGGAGGGCTCTGGCCAAGTGGTGGCTCAAAAAAACCCTTGGACAGTCCTCAATAATTTCCTATCCGAAAACCTACATCTATTTATTTGCTAGTCTAAACAGGGTCAAAAATTAAGTCTAGCATTTTTAACAGATGTGATAACAAGTTCTTAGGCCTCTGGAGAAAAATGGTGATTTGTGGCTGCATGGATTATTTTTAATAATTGCAGGATTAAACTCAGACAGGAATCACAAATTAATTCATAACTGAAGCTACATTCCATATTTTTAGGTCCCCTTTGTACACAAGGTGTCCAATGTCACTACAAACAACGTATCCAAAGCTCAGCCCTAGAGGAGCTCAGGATTTGAAATGGTGCACAAGTTTCTAAATTCACAGTTTGAATTTTAATTCAAAAACGGTTCACCAAAAGTACATACATGCTAACATGAGATTGGAGTTTACAATCTCACGAGTCCAGGGAGTATTTTTGTGCATTTTTCTGATTTTTTTACGATTTTTGGTGGATTTTACAAGATTTTGGGAAAAAGGTTTAAACCTTAAGAATCTTTTTATGCCGGAGACCCTAGAACTTTTAAAACTTTTCAAACCAGTCCCTAATATTTGCGCAGAGGACCCTAGAACTAAAAAGGGGAACGCGAACGGGTCCACGGCTCGTCGGTGTTGTTACGCCGGCGAAACGACGGCTAGTTGGCTCGGGGAAAGTTGGGGGAAATGGAGAGGAGCTCACCGCGAGTCGGTTGAGGTAGGTCTCGTGGCCGGAGGTGAAGCGGCGCGGCTCGTCGACGGTGAGCGGCAGAGCGGTTTGCTCCGGCGACGTCGATAGCGGGCTGCGGTGGTCGAGACGATGCGCGGGGAGGCGCGTGAGCTTCACCGGACGATGGTGGAGCTCGTCGTGGGGCTTAGCGGAGACGGGGATGGCCGAAGGATGGAGCTCGACGTGGAGGTGATGTTCACGGTGAAAATGGCCGAGCGAGGGGGAAAAGTTTCGATTCCCGGCGTGTGCGGCTCGATTCGAGCTGGGGAGTGCTCGAGCGGCTAGTTGGGTGAGTGAGCGAGCTTCTCGTGCGGGGGATTGGGAAATCGTGGAGGGGAACACGGTTGATTTCGGTTTGCGGCGAGGAAGCTCAAGCTTGGCTCAACACGGCTGGAGGTTGAAGAAGATGGGAGGGAACGCGAGGAAAGCGAGAATGGCTGAGTGCGGGCTGAGAGAGGGTGTGAGGCTGCTTGGTGGAGTGTCAGGGCGGGCTAGAGAGCAAAGAGTTGCCTCGGGAGAGTGCGCACGCGTGCTCGGGCAGTCGAGGTTGCCATTGATGGCGCTGACAGCTCGGGCAGCGGCGCGAGCGCAGGTGTGGGAGTGGAGATCGTGGCGTGGGCGCTAGGGATCCTCCATAGTGCTCCTTGGAGCGCAGTGGGAAGAGAATCGCCGCGGAGCAGCTCTGCGCGGCGCGCGCACGACGGCCAACGGCGGCGCTCCGCCCACCATGATGGCCTGGCCGTGCGTCGAGGCAAAGCGGCGCTACAGCGTGTGACGTGACCGTACGAGAGGCCGGACAACCGCGCGAGGACAAAAGCCAGCTGCCGCCGCGGCTCGGCCGGCCTGGCGTGGACGTCGCCGCACGCCGGCCACGTGGCGGCGGGACTCCGGCCAGGAGCAGGGCGCGCCAGGGGTGAGCTGGCAGCCCTGTGGAGCTCCTTTGCCTTTTTCAAATTTTCTCCAAAAATTTGAACTGAACATTGAAAAGTGTAAATATAAAAGTTGGAGTTTGAGATGTGGGACACAACTTTCTTTTTGGTGTGAACCTGAAATTTTAAATTTTTCAAGCTCAAACAAACCAATTTAAAATAGGTGTTCAGAGCTGTTTTTTGAGTTTTTGAGGGGCTAAACTGCAAAATTTGCAAAAGTTCCCAACAGTGACTAGGTCTTATTTGTGATGACAAACAACTTTTATTTTTGGATATTTTCAAGTTTGGTACAAATTTCTTGAGATTTCAGTTGGGTGTCAAAAAGACCTTTGTTTTGAATTAAATTTGAATTTTTGGTCAAATTTTGGTGCATTAACATCATTGTTCCCCTTTTAAGCTGTTTTAACATGTGTTTTCAATGTATTAACATCAGGGATGTCACATTTCCATTAGTGATTATCATGGAGAGGTCGATTGTGATATTGTCCCGATGCAAGCATGCCAGTTGCTGCTTGGTCGGCCCTAGCAATTTGATGTGGACGCATTTTGGGCGGTCTAACAAACACACTTTCATTCACAATGACAAGAAGGTGGTTCTTGTTCCATTATCTTGAGAGGAGATACATACTTCAGATATGGCTCACAAGGAAAGAGAGGAATCTGGCAAAAGAAAATTGAGTGAGATCCCCAACCCAAGTAGGGGAGAGAGTTCTAACCCATCCAGCCACATAGAGCCCCATGCCAATCCTAAACAGCCACGCCACACTAAGTGTCTCTTCATGAGCAAGAGTGATTGGAGAGAAGTGAGAAACACCACAACCCCATTCTTTGTGCTCTTACAAAAGGAGGTCATACTTTCAAGTGACGATTTACCTTCATCGCTCCATATTATTGTTCTTGATCTCTTATAGGACTTTGAAGATGTTTTTCCCGATGAGATACCAGCTGGACTTCCTTCACTCCGTGGTATTAAGCATCAAATTGATTTGGTACCATGTGCTTATCTTGCAAATCATCCAGCCAACCGCACCAATCCTGACGAGATAAAGGAAGTTTAGCAATAGGGAAAAGAGCTTTTGGACAAAGGCTATGTTCGTAAGTCCTTATCACCATGTGTTTTTCATGTTCTTCTAGTCCCAAAGAAAGAATGCTCTTGGCGCATGTGTGTTGATTGTCGTGCTATCAATGCTATAACTGTTTGATATCTGTGATATTCCTGAAGAGCACCTTAAAAACACACTAAAAACATAATCAAAGGGTAGCATTGGTTGTAGCACACTTGATTTGAATTTAAATTTGAAATTTGAATTTCAACAAGGCCTTTTTGACACCCAACTGAAATCTCAAGAATTTTGTACTAAACTTGAAAATCTCCAAAAAAAAAGTTGTTTGTCATCACAAATAAAGCCTAGTTACTGTTTGGGACTTTTTCAAATTTTGCAGTTAAGCCCCTGAAAAACTCGAAAAACCATACTGAACGCCTGTTGAAAATGGCCTGTTTGAGCTTGAAAAATTTGAAATTTCAGGTTCACCCCAAAAAGAAAGTTGTGTCTCACATCTCAAAATCCAACTTTTATTTTTGCACATTTGAATGTTCAGTTCAAATTTTTGGAGAAAATCCACAGAGAAAAGAGGAGCTCCACGAGCGCCTGCCAGCTCACCCTGGCGCACTCTGCGCAGGCCGGCAGTGGCCGCCACGTGGCCGGCGAGCGGCAGAGGCCAAGCCTGGCCGGCCGAGCCACGGCGGCGCATTCCTTTAGTCCTCGCGCGAGTGTCGGGCTACTCGCACGGTCACGTCGCGTGCTGTGGCGCCCTAGCTGCCTCGCGCCGCGCGGAGCGCCATGATGGCGAGCAGAGCTCGGCCACCGACCGCACTGCGCGTGCGCCGCGCTGAGCTGACCTGCGGGTGATTCCCTCCCGCTACGCGCCAGGCCCCCTCTGCGGCGTATCTCTCCTCGCTCACGCCACGATCCGCGACGCCCAACCGCTTCGCGTGCGCTGCCCAAGCTCACAAGCGCACTCATGGCGACCCCGACGGCTCGAGCACGCGCACGCACGCCCCCAGCTGCCCCAACCAGCTCTAGTTGCTCCATTTGCTTCGCCAAGTGACTTTCTCCCCTTGCCTTCGCTCGTACCGCAACCAATTCCCTCCCCCACGCTCCCGAGCTTCGTCTTCAATCTCTGGCCGCAAGAGCCGAGCTCGAGCGCCGGAGCAAAATTCACCTCCATCCCTCCACCATTTCCAAATTCACCGTGCACAGAGCTAGTCCACTTCCTTAGCTTTCTTTTCCCCCACTTCTCTCAAGCTCCCCTCAACTCTCCGGCGAGAAATCGGGATTTCCCCCAAAATCCCCATTTCCGGCCGCCGGAGCACCTCCACGTCGAGCTACCCCTTCGAGCCATCCCCGACGTCAACCGAGCACCCCAACGTCTTCGCCATGTCCCACTGATGCTCACGAGCCCCTCCAACCCCGGTGAAAGCCACTGACCTCGCCGGAGTTGAAGCCGCGGTGGCCGCACCGCCACTACTCCGGGGCCGGCGACCTCCGAGCCTCGTCCGTCCTCCCAACCGCCACCATTCGACTCGTGGTGAGTTGCTCGTTCTTTTTCCCCACCTCTCCGACCTCCTCCCACCCTCATTTGGCCGGCGCAACGCCGCCGACGAGCCGAGGGCACATCATCATCTTCTTCCTTTGTGCAGGGCTCCCAGTGAAAGAATCTAGGGGCCTGTTTGCAAAGTTTCAAAAGATTCAAGGGTCGCGGCGTAAAAAGAATCTTAAGGTTTAGTTCATTTTCCCGAAATATTGTAAAATCCACTAAAAATCATACAAAAATAAAAAAATGAACAAAAATACTCCCTGGACTCATGAGGTTGTAAACTCCAATCTCATGTTAGCATATATACACTTTTGGTGAACAGTTTTTGAATTAAAATTCAAACTCACTTTTTAGAATCTTGTGCACCATTTCAAATCCTGAGCTCTTATGGAGCTGAACTTTGGATATGTTGCTTGTGATGTCTTTAGACGCTTTGTGTCCAAAGGAGACCTAAAAATATAGATTGTAGCCTCAGTTATGATTTATTTTGTGATTCCTGTACTAGTTTAGTTCTGCAATTATTAAAAATAATCCATGCAGCCAAAAATCACCATCTTTCACCAGCGGTATAGGAACTTATTATACCATGTGGTAAAAATGCTAAATCTAATTTTGACCCTGTTTAGGCTCTCAAATAAATAGATGTTAGTTTTCGGATAGAAAATTATTAAGGGTTCTCCAAGTGTTATTTTTAGCCACCACTTAGTCAGAGCCTTTCTTTCACTCATGAATAGCTCTGGTAAAGAAATCTCCTGTTTTGGAAGTAGTTTTGATTCTATATGAATTAATCTTGTTTTCTGGGACAGCAACTTGTTCCATTTTTAATAAATTCTGTGTAGCTCAGTTTTGGCTAAATTTTGGAGTGAGCCTAACTCCTATACTCCAGTAGCTGTCATAAAGTTTGTGGATAAAAAGGATGCACAGAAACAGAGAAACAAAAATGAGAAGAGGCTAGAGTAAAATTGAGTTTTATAAAAAGAAATAGAACACTTTGGATAATTAATTAAATATGGAGAATGTGAAATCTAAATTCCAGAACTGCACACTTGTTTAAAAATAATAATTTGAAGTGTTGTATATGTGTACACGATCACCATCATAAAGACATAAAAATTTCCACACACCTCCTCTAATTTTGTGAAGGAGAAAATAGTTCACTAGTATGTCTAGGTGAATATGGCCTTCAAGGCCTTGTTCTTAGATCACATAGGCAGCCGCATTAAAGTTGTGCATCTTATGTAGAAGGCGCTCTCGCTGACGGCACCTACAACCTCGTCCCCGTCAACGAAGAAGAAGTCCTCGAGGGTGGTGCCGACGTCGTCGTGATCGACCCCGAGCCTGATTGTGGTTTAGCTCAAGAAGGCAAGCCCCGGAGCATACCAAACTTTAATTCGTGCAACTATGAATTTATTATGCTTGTGCATTTATGTTCTAGGTGTTGTATGAATACCCTAGTTGCATGATTCTAGTACCTATGACTTGAAATACTAGCATGATAGGATCGGTAGAGCAATGCCTTTAGGACCGTTACAAGTCGAGTGATTTCCTATCACTCGCGAGATATAGGAGTTCCTTGTATTTACTTATGTTGAAATCATAAGGATGGACGGGCGGGATGGTATGTGTAGATCTCCCGTCCGTGTATGGTAATTGGATTAAGGTCGAAACGTGTGGTTCTGTGTGTCAAGTTTTTGAACGTACCACACGCATGCTGACCTATGGGAATCGGTAAGCCCGGTACCAGATTGAAGCAGCTAGGACCGATAGCCATCTCTCCTTGGAAACATTTTGTTTCCCTTGTTGTACACATGTGGATATATGTGTGATGCCGTGAGTGAAGCGGTAAACCTTTATCCTAAGGGAATGGACCCGGTGCCGAATTGTGGATTGATGGGAAAGGTTGGGCAGTGCTTGTGCCTTTTATAGCAAGCATTATCCGTGTGTGTTGGGTTTTCCCTGGCCAGGTAGCAAAATTTGGTTCGAACTGTCCACTTCTCGCGGTTAATGAGACTCCGCTGTGCTGCATTGAGTAACAAGTGGAACTATGACGATGATGAACTTGTTGTATGTACTAAATTGTATTGCACCACTTGTATGCTTAGAGAGGATGCTAATCTAGAATGGTTAACACACTAGAATTTGATGCTAAAATCATGAAAATAAGGATCCACTCTTAGTTGCTTTTGGCAAAACAAACCCACTAGCCAAAAGCCTCTCATGTCTAGAAGTCGGTGAAGTAGTTTCACCCGACGGGTAAGCCTTGTGAGTATTAGTATACTCAGCCTTGCTTGTGGCTATTTATTTCAGGTACTGTTATGGAGAGACGGATATTGCCTAGCCACCGGCACTAACTCCGTAGGCCAAAAGTTTATTGGCACGAGGGATGGTGAGAACGAATAGGCCACTCATGCATTGCAATTTACTGAAATTTTATTGAATCTTAATGCACGACCATTGAACTACCCGCCATTAAAAATTTGAATAAACAACCGGAAATCGTGCCGAAACTCTGCCGAAAACAGTCTGTTTGCATCATTAATTCGAACGTTAAAACCTTGTCAAACGAAAAAGTGTTCAACATGAAAGTTGTCATAAATGTTATCTAGTTTGTGCTGTAGAAATTTCAACCAATTTGGTTCAGTAGAATGAGAGTTATGCTTAAAATGGTAACCCCTTGTCTCCTGGAAATTTCTGGGTACAGTGAGTTGAAAATTTAATTTTTACATCTTCTTAACGCTGGTTTATTCTGAAACCTTCAACATGAAACTTGTTTGAAATTACTTAAACAATGTTCTGGCCAAATTTGGGAATTTTTGAGTTTATAGATGTTGAGTTTTATAATTTTTACTACACTGTCCAGAAACTGTTTTTAATTTCTTGGGCGCTAACCGGTTCTCACACTTGACCTTTTTGTTCAGAATGGACGCCCACGCCGACCTTGCCAGCTACCCCAATGACATCTCTTTCTCGGACTATCTTAGATGAGAAGGTTTTCCTAGCATCCTTTGGTCCGTGTTGCAGGCGCTCGATTACCCAACCCCGCCACAATATGGGAGAACCATCATCCGTGACCGAGGTGTGACTCGATCCCGAGTGCGTTTGGTGGTGCATCACCACCCACCGTGTCCCAGCTCCCCCACATGGAGTGTGGAAGTCCATGGGCACCACATGGAGACCACTTGTGAGTTAGCTGCCCTCAATGGGATCAGCTCCTTCTGTGCCCAGAACCAGGACCTTGTGGAGCATCAGCTTCTTGGGTTGTTTCCACCGGCCCAGCCGGACGATGCTCATTAGATGAGGCGCTATCTCAGTTTACCTTTGAGGGTGGCGGAGAACCCCGTCGCTGCAGCTACACTCTTGATGAGATGGATCCGGACTTATCACCGGCTGCAGGCACTTTTGGGACGGTCACAGAGTGAGGCACTCAACCTTGCCATTGATATGTCTGTTCGTGCCCGCGACCTTAGGATAGAGAGGACCTCTTTGTCCATAGAGGTGAGCACCAGGGACGCCATGATTGCAGATTTGGAGAGGCAATTGACCGACCTCCACATAGCGCACAACAATGTCCACAACGAGCTCACCCAAACAAGGGATGAGCTTGAGAACGTGGAGGGTGTCTTGGAGCATGCCAATGCCATGCTAGCCGCCCATGATTCTCAGCACCTTCTTGAGGAAGGTGGAGAGCATGGGGAAGGAGAGGCCCCTGATTCCGACATGAACACCGAGGATGACATGCCGCCCCTTCCAGCTCCACTGTCTCCCATGGGCAGCGAGGCTACAGCTAACAACCTAGACGACTTCTAGGAGCTACGGTGGCAAGTTACTCCTCCGCATAGCCTAAATTTTGGCTTCATGATGTAATAGGCTAGATGGAGTAGAGTTTCCCCTCTAATCTTTTGAAACAATGTAATTCAATTGGTGTGGATGTGTGAGCCCCAAAACGTGATGAAGGTTGTGATGGTTGTGCTGAAAACATTCTGCAGCTATCCTTGTTTTAATTATTAATGTGTTTTCCACTCACTTCTGGGCGGTGAATTGAACTACAAAGTTGTTTGGAATTTGTCAAACGAAATGCTCACCAGATTTCAACCACATTGGTTAAGCGAAATAAAAATGGCAACCGAAACACTGCAGCTCGGCCTACTGAAAAACAGCAAATACAGAGAGCTAAAACTCGAATTTTTCGGCCTAGTTCCAGCCCGAATTTGGTTCTGAACCAAACATGAAAGTTGTAGAGTATGAAATTTTCGAGCTATTGACCAAATTGGAGCATCTAATTTGAATCCTACTGGGAGATATGATTTTTCTTCCGAAACTGACTGCTGATAAGTCGTCCTTGCGCAGTAAACTTCGTTATATTGTCACGTTCTATCTTGTCATTGATTTATGCAAGCTTATGAAATGTGGCCAATACAAGTACCTACTGCAGATGGCTATCACTCACAGTGGTCATGACGCTAGCGGATCCAACGCTAACCAGCAGGGGCCAGAAGGGCAGCAACAGCCACCACCACCTTCGCCACTGCAGCAACCTCCGACGTGACAACAACTGTATGCCACTCAGACGGAGATTCTCCGCAATCAGCAGCAACAACAACAAATGATGCAGCAGCAGATGCAGCAACAAGGAGGTCAATGGGCCCCTCAACCTCAAGTGGCTCGGTATGAGGACTTCTTGGCTACACACCCGCCGGTGTTCTCCAGAGCCGAGGAGCCCTTGGAGGCGGATGCGTGGATTCGATCCATCGAATCCAAGTTCTCCATTCTGGCCACGCCTTGCACTCCCAACCGCAAGGTGGTCTTCGCGGTGCAGCAGCTCCACGGCACAGCTCTCCTGTGGTGGGAGAATTACCTGGCCCTGCAGCAGGAGAACCACGTGATAGAGTGGGAGGAGTTCAAAACTGCCTTCAAAGCCCACCACATTCCTGCTGGCTTGGTTGAGCAGAAGTTGACTGAGTTCCTGGCACTGACTCAGGGTACCCGCACTGTGCTCCAGTACGCCCAGGCCTTCAATGGTCTGTGCCCATATGCGGGTCATCATGCCAACTCCGATGTGAAGAAGATGGAGAGGTTCCGACGTGGCCTCAACACCAAGCTCAAGGCCCAGCCGACCACCACCCGAGTTGCCACATATGGTGAACTTGTGAACATCGCTATTGCCCAGGAAGATGCTAAAATGGTGCATAGGGCTGAGAAGAAGAGGAAGGCTCCCGCTGGACCTTCGGGTGGACAACCTCAGAGGTTCCGCCTGGTTTCCCCGGCTGCACCACAGGGGCAGCCAAGGGCACCTCAGGGAGGACGATGGGTTGCTAGGCCACCACAGCAGGGTGCGGCCTATTTCCCTCCACCGCCGCAGCAGCAACAGGCGACGAGGCAGAACGTGCAGCAGCCGTCCCGTCCTGGAGGTGGCTACCAATGCTTCAAGTGTGGCAGCAACAGTCACTTCATCAAAGACTGTCCACAAAACAAGCCACAGAACCAGCGCCCTGGAAATCAGCAAAACAAGGGCAAGCAGCAGCGTGTGCAAGTCAGGCAAAGCAGGCTTAACTACACCACCTTGGCTGACCTACCTGAGGGAGCACCGGATATAACTGGTACTTTCCCTATCCACAACCAACCTGCTGTGATATTGTTTGATTCCGGGGCAACACATAGTTTTATAAGCACAAGATTTCATGCAAAATGCGGGTTAAAATCTTATCACACCAAATCAGCGTATGTGATATCAACAGCGGGAGGTAAAATAGCATCCAACCAAGTCACTCGAAAAGTACCAATCAGGCTGGGTAGTAAAGTGTTTCCTACTGATTTAATTCTGCTTGGGTTGGAAGGGATTGATATTGTGTTGGGGGCAAATTGGATGACTCAACATAAGGTTGTGCTAGATGTTGCTGAACGAGTTGTGGAAATAAACTCGCCTACACATGGCCCTAGTGCACTATATCTACCACAATGGAATTGTGCCAATGCTTGTGCTTACACAATGATAGAAACACAACTAAAAGACATTCCGGTGGTATGTGAGTATGCCGATGTTTTTCCGGATGACTTACCTGGGATGCCGTCGGATAGGGACATTGAATTTGTGATTGAACTCCAACCTGGCACAGCACCTATATCAAAGAGACTCTATAGGATGCCACCCAATGAATTGGCTGAATTAAAAATTCAACTCCAAGAACTGCTAGACAAGGGTTTCATCCGTCCTAGTGTGTCACCATGGGATTGCCCAGCTATCTTTGTGAAGAAGAAGGATCATTCTTTGAGTTTGTGTATTGATTACCGGCCTCTCAATGCGGTGACCATCAAGAATAAGTATCCACTTCCCCGCATTGATGTCCTTTTTGACCAACTAGCTGGCGCCAGAGTGTTCTCGAAGATTGATCTTCGCTCTAGCTATCACCAAATAAAGATCCGACCTTGTGACATTCCGAAGACTGCCTTTTCCACCCGCTACGGACTTTATGAATTCTTGGTCATGTCATTTGGGCTCACTAATGCCCCAGCCTACTTCATGTCTCTCATGAATTCAGTATTCATGTCCGAACTTGACAAGTTCGTGGTGGTTTTCATTGATGACATTGTCATATATTCCAAGAATGAGGAAGAGCATGCCGAGCACCTTCGCATTGTTCTTCAAAGATTGAGAGACCATCAACTCTACGCCAAGTTCTCTAAATGTGAATTCTGGCTAGAAAGTGTGAAATTCTTGGGTCACACGGTTTCCAAGGATGGTATATCCGTGGATCCAACCAAGGTGCAAGAGGTGATGGATTGGAAACCACCTACCTCTGTCCATGAGATTCAGAGTTTTCTGGGTTTAGCCGGTTACTATCGCCGCTTCATTCCGGATTTCTCTGGGATTGCTAAACCTATGAACGAACTCTTAAAGAAGGGATTCAAATTTGTGTGGAGTGATAAATGTGAAGAAGCTTTCCACACATTGAGAAAACATTTAACTTCAGCCCCAGTTTTAGCTCAACCCGACTGCACCAAGCCCTATGATGTCTATTGCGATGCTTCAGGCACCGGACTTGGCTGCGTTCTGATGCAAGAGAACCGAGTCATTGCTTATGCTTCTTGAGCACTCCGGCCTCATGAGCAAAACTAACCTACGCATGATCTTGAGTTAGCAGCGGTTATTCATGCTCTCAAGATATGGAGGCACTATCTGATGGGTGTTCCATGCAACGTATACACTGACCACAAGAGCCTCAAATATGTCTTCACTCAGGCACATTTGAATATGAGGCAGCGAAGATGGTTGGAATTAGCGAAGGACTATGACCCTAGTATGCATTATCACCCCGGCAAGGCTAATGTGGTTGCGGATGCACTAAGCCGCAAGGCTCATTGCCATTGCCTTTCCGTGGAGTCCTACGCTGATACCTTGTGCCATGAAATGGAGAATGTGAAATCTAAATTCCTGAACTGCACACTTGTTTAAAAATAATAATTTGAAGTGTTGTATATGTGTACACGATCGCCATCATAAAGACATAAAAATTTCCACACACCTCCTCTAATTTTGTGAAGGAGAAAATAGTTCACTAGTATGTCTAGGTGAATAGGCCTTCAAGGCCTTGTTCTTAGATCACATAGGCAGCCGCATTAAAGTTGTGCATCTCATGTAGAAGGCGCTCTCGCTGACGGCACCTACAACCTCGTCCCTGTCAACGAAGAAGAAGTCCCCGAGGGTGGTGCCGACGTCGTCGTGATCTACCCCGAGCCTGATAGTGGTTTAGCTCAAGAAGGCAAGCCCCAGAGCATAACCTAACTTCGTGCAACTATGAATTTATTATGCTTGTGCATTTACGTTCTAGGTGTTGTATGAATACCCTAGTTGCATGATTCTATTACCTATGACTTGAAATACTAGCATGATAGGATCGGTAGAGCAATGCCTTTAGGACCGTTACAAGTCGAGTGATTTCCTGTCACTCGCGAGATATAGGAGTTGCTTGTCTTTACTTATATTGGAATCATAAGGATGGACGGGCGGGATGGTATGTGTAGATCTCCCGTTCGTGTATGATAATTGGATTAAGGTCGAAACGTGTGGTTCTGTGTGTCAAGTTTTTGAACGTACCACACGCATGCCGACCTATGGGAATCGGTAAGCCCGGTACCAGATTGAAGCAGCTAGGACCGATAGCCATCTCTCTTTGGAAACATTTTGTTTCCCTTGCTGTACACATGTGGATATATGCGTGATGCCGTGAGTGAAGCGGTAAACCTTTATCCTAAGGGAATAGACCCGGCGCCGAATTGTGGATTGATGGGAAAGGTTGGGCAGTGCTTGTGCCTTTTATAGCAAGCATTATCCGTGTGTGTTGGGTTTTCCCTGGCCAGGTAGCAAAATTTGGTTCAAACTGTCCGCTTCTCACGGTTAATGAGACTGCTTGACCGCTGTGCTACATTGAGTAACAAGTGGAACTATGAGGAGGATGAACTTGTTGTATGTACTAAATTGTATTGCACCACTTGTATGCTTAGAGATGATGCTAATCTAGAATGGCTAACACTACTAGAATTTGATGCTAAAATCATGAAAATAAGGATCCACTCTTAGTTGCTTTTGGCAAAACAAACCCACTAGCCAAAAGCCTCTCATGTCTAGAAGTCGGTGAAGTAGTTTCACCCGACGGGTAAGCCTTGCTGAGTATTAGTATACTCAGCCTTGCTTGTGGCTATTTATTTCAGGTACTGTTATGGATGTGGCAGTCGATTCCATCACTTGGCCTACCCAGGTTCCTCCTGGCTGGCATGTTGAGTGGGTTCCGTCCTCTTCCGAGGATCGGGAGGAGTAGCACCATGGTCGGCTTCATCGTGGTGTTGCTATGTATCGTCGCTAGTTTTAATATTCCGCTGCAATGAACTCTCGTACTCTGATTTGAAATCCGAACTTGGTTTGTAATAACTTTATGATACTATTTATGTATGTTGAAATTGTGGAATGCTGTAACTTCTGGGACTCACCTTCGTGTGGGCGCGCGTGTTGTTTCGATCGTGAAAGTACGTGGTTGATCGGGTATAATCCGACGGCGCTCCAGCTTATTCCGGATTAAGTGCCTGACTGCTTGATTAGTGGTCCAGGGGTACTTAACTTGGAATAATTTCGGAGTGGTCCGCCACAATATCGCCATCCCATTCCACGAATTGATGACATGTTAGATAAACTGAGTGGTTCCGTCATTTTCACAAAGATTGATTTGCGTGGTGGCTATCATCAAATCCATATGAAACTTAGTGATGAATGGAAAACAATGTTTAAAACTAAATTTGGTCTCTATGAATGGCGTGTGATGCCATTTGGCTAGAAAAATTTCCAACTTTTATGCACTTAATGAATCATATTTTACGAGCTTTCATTGGCAAGTTTGTAGTTGTTTATTTTGATGATATTTTGATCTATAGCAAATCATTTGATGAACATCTTGATCATATTTTTCAAGTACTTGCTGTTTTGAGGGAAGAGAAATTGTATAGCAACATTGCTAAGTGCACCTTTTGCACAGACCATGTTGTTTTCCTTGGCTTTGTTGTTTCTGCAAATGGTATTAAGGTTGATGCAGAGAAGGTTAAAGCAATAAAGGATTGGCCTACACTAGTGAATGTGAGCCAAGTTCGAAGTTTTCATGGTCTTGCAAGTTTCTATAGGAGTTTTTGTCAAAGATTTCAACACCCTTGATGCCACCCCTTAACAATCTCACAAAGAATGACGTCCATTCAAGTGGGGATATGATGAGGACCAAGCATTTCACACACTAAAAACTAAGCTTTGTGAAGCAAAACTGCTACAACTTCTTGATTTTGGTCAGACATTTGATATCGAATGTGATGCAAGTGGTATTGGCATAGAAGGTGTACTGCTTCAAGAGGCTAAACATGTTGCCTACTTTTCTGAAAAGCTAAATTGTCCACATCTGAATTACTCGGTTTATGACCAAGAGCTTTATGCCTTAGTTCGTGTTAAGTTTGGCAACATTACATGTTACCAAAAGAATTTGTAATCCATTCTGATCATGAATTGAAATATCTTAGAAGTCAAGGCAAGCTGAACCGTCGACATGCTAAATGGATTCATTTCATGGAAATATTTTCCTAAGTTGTCAAACATAAGCGTGGTAAAGATAACTTTATTGTTGATGCCATGTCTAGAGGATGTGTGTCGATTACACAACTAGATACAAAAGTGCTTGGTTTGGAATCCATTAAAACACTTTATGCTGCTGATTTTGATTTTAAAGAAATTTTTTCTCGTTTCATTGATGGCAAAGATTGGGATAAATATTATGTGCATGATGACTTCTTGTTTTGGACTATGACGTGATGTCCAGCGGCACATTGGGTGCTGCATCGTTTGCTTGAAAGCTAAGTCCCACCTCAATCCCCACGGTTTATATACTCCATTACCTATTCATCATGTACCTTGGGAAGATATATCTATGGACCCTGGAGTTACCTCGGTCTCAAAGGGGGGGGCGATTCTATTTTTGTTGTTGTAGATGGCTTTTCTAAAATGGCACATTTTATCCCATGTCATAAGAGCGATGATCCTTCACACGATGATGATTTGTTTTTAAGGGAGATCGTTCATTTACATGGAGTTCCAAAGCTATTGTTTCAAACTGGGACACAAAATTTCTCAACTACTTTTGGAAGACATTGTGTGCCAAGCTTGGCACAAAGTTGTTATTTTCAACCACTTGTCATCCATAAATTGATGGACAAACTAAAGTTGTCAACCGTATACACATGGCCAAATGGGCGGCCCAGAATGGCACGACACGGGCATAGATTCGGCACGGCACTAAACAACACGACACTAGGCAGCATGGCTTATCAGTCATGATGTGCTTGTTTGTGTCGCCGTGCCAGAGCCTCGGTAATAGCACGGTCCACTAAAGGCATGTGTGTGTCGTGTCGCGTCATGGCCCTAGGCACCAAAGCACAACAGTGCCGCAGCGGCCGTGGGCGGTGGCACGAGTGCAGAGCATGGGTTGGAGGCAAAGCCGGACGGCAGCGATGGCGCAGAGTACGTCATGGAGGTGCCATGGAGAGACCAACTGCGTGGCTGGTGGCGACAACGGCGGGCAAGACCTTGGTGGCATGGAGGTGCGGCGCGGGAAGGTGGGGAGGAACGGCGGTGGTCACATGGGAAGAGGAGCGGCAGTGCGGGGCGAAAGGAGAATCGTCGTCATGTACGGGAAGAAGGAGCAATGTCATATGCGGAAGAAGTCACGCATACTCGCGTGAGGGACAGGTGGCGGCTGCTGGGGGGAGGATTTGGAAAGAGAGAGTGTGGATAGAGAAGGTAGGGTGTGTTGTTTATATAGGTTGTGGGGCTTTTTAACGGGTCATCATTGTTCTAGCCCAAAACTTGTGTCGTGCTTGTGCTAGTGCTGCGTGTTGTGAATGTAGCCCAGGCACGGCACTGGGCCAGGCACTAGCATGCACGGGCACTATGCGTTATAGGGTCGTGCCAGTGCCGGCCCAACGTGCCTGGCCTATTTGGTCAACTATACAGTTGTACCTTGTCAACCATGTTGTGTGTTGTGTTGAAAAAAAATTAAAGCTCTGTGAAGACTGCCTTCCACATGTTGAATTTGCTTATACCAGGGCAGTCCATTCTACAACAATATCTTGTACATCTGAAATTGTTTATGGGTTTAAACTGCATACTCTCATGGATCTTTTGCCTTTACCATTACATGGACAATTTAACTTCGATGCCACAAAAAGATAGGACTTTATCAAGTGGTTACATGCGGAGACAAAAAAGAATATTGAGAAGAAATAAGCGCAATATTCAAAGTAAGCAAACAAAGGTAAGAAGAAGGTTACATTTCAGCCAAGAGATCTTGTATGGTTGAATCTACGCAAGGATCACTATCCCCAACAGTGTAAGAGTAAGTTATCTCCTTGGGGTGATGGTACGTTCAAGGTTCTCCAACAGATAAATGATAATGCTTACAAACTTCAACTACCACCTGAATATTTCAATGTCAGTACCACATTCAATGTCAAAGACTTGCTTCCATTTTCTGGGTAAGCCTGAATCGAAGATGACTCCTTCTCAAGAGGGGGAGGCTAATGAGAACATCCTTAGCATTCACTCATCTCCAAATGAAACTACACTTGATATAGCTAGTCCAATTAGAAGGAGTAGAGCTAAACAATTGGAGAAGAAAATTCATTCTGGGGTGAACGCTTAACTTATGTTTAAAATCAGTTTATGTTGAATGACTCTATGCTTTTGAGTTCTTGTTCCAATGAACTTAGGAATGATGGAGTATATCAACTAGCATGGGATTAAGATTGATACAAGCCTCTGGACATCTGAACCAAAAGCCTATGGTGTGCATGAATAAAATGACAATTCATCACCATAATGCAACTAGAAGCTAGATGACTGACATTCAACTTAGCTTCTTATGAATTTAAATTCATACGTCCAATCCGAATTTCTTTCCTTCTCTTCTAGTCAAAAGTGTTTAGCATACATACAAGTTTCTATTTAGCTAGATAAGTGATACACTTGCTGCACAAACTTGCTTTCAAATGATCTTCAAAGTTAATAAAAAATCATTATTTTCACACTTGGGCAAACTTCTTTGTCTCCTCCCCTTCTTCTCTTTTATCATTTTCCCCTTTTTGTCCAAATAAAATCTCTCAATCATGTCCAATGAGTTCACTTTGAGCCTCAACCACGATTCAAACATGTTATTTAATTCAAATATAAAAATTCTCAAACTTTGACAAAAAAAAAACCACACTCATTAATACATAGAGAAAATTCAATCAACTCCTTTTCTCTTCTCTTTTTTATTTTCTTTTTCTACAGCCAAAACCATTATTCACAAATAAATTTCCATCCTTGGGTACATTCTAGAGTCTTGGATGAATTAAAAACTCAAATCCTAGGTTTAACCAAATTTCTTCCAAGTTTACAATTTGAACTCAAATTTCCCTTGAATTCAAAAGACAAATTTAACACTTGATTATGACTTGACCAAAGTCCTTTATACAACCATTATCTTGAAATTGGTGATTAACACCTAGGGTGTTCATGCATCATGACGAATTGAATGGGGGAGGAGCAAATAGCAGGATGGTCGGCGCTATATTCTTGTTCTTGCCATGGATAAAGCACCATGCTCGGATTAAATAAGAGAATTAGAGAAAGGATGAGGCTCTTAATGTCTAATGCGGTCAATTTATCTTTGCAGTTGCGCTCCACGTAGATGTCTTTAGACACGACGGCCTGTGCCTCCCACTCCTACACCTTGGCAGACATTCCAGCACACTTGGGCACTCTAGAGCTAGGCATCACCGAGCGTGGGGTGACTGTGGGAGGGAGGCCTGTTGTTGACGGCCCTTAGACGTGTCAATTGTGAACCGCAAGCGCACGGATCGCGTGTAGATTTTCCCTTAGAGTATTCCTTCCAAGGTTTATCGATCCGTGGATCGACAACGAACTTACTAGAGATTTCCATCTAATCTAACGGGTCTATACTAACATGAAGCATTCATTGCATATAAAGAGTAAACCTTAATAAGATGTGAGTGGAGTGCAAAGATTAATCACATCCGTGAACATCGGTAAAGATAAAGCATAGCCAAAGGTATGACTAAACCAATCGTGCGCCTTCTAGTTGTAGTTCTAGCTAATCGAGTAAGTACATCATGCATCTCATCCAAAGCTTCTTTAAATGATGACCTCTAAATTGACCCCCAAAACCTCAACCATACACAAGGATATACCCTGTCACAACACTATCCCCTTCGGTGTT
Organism: Digitaria exilis; assembly: GCA_015342445.1. Lineage (NCBI taxonomy): Eukaryota > Viridiplantae > Streptophyta > Magnoliopsida > Poales > Poaceae > Digitaria > Digitaria exilis. The sequence continues at coordinate 623,150 of JACEFO010002296.1, forward strand.
GTAGTTTCAAGGCCCGAAGTAGTGTCGAACCCCCATGTTATGTCTGGCATGAACCCCTAGCCACCACGGCTACAAGAACACCTTAAGTGACCTATCTTAAATAGATCTAAGAAAAAGCGCAAGAACGAGATGAACAAAAGTGGTACTCCAAGCACCAACCCAAGAGATACTTGATCGCTAAGAAATCAGATGACATGAAGACATTACTCAGATATACAATAGATTCGTTTGGACCGTCACCACCGAGTACATACCATCGACGACTCCAAATAGCTCATGAACTCTACCACGACACAACCACGCAGTGAGGCCATGGCGGCTAGGGTTGGCCTAAGCCAAGCCTAGACAACTTCGAGGACTTGTGGCGGCCATCGTCTCCCTGTGGGGTGTGATATCCCTTGCCTTCCATGAGATCTTTGCTTAGGAGCCAAGCAAACAAGATTTCCAAAAAATCAGCCACGTCCAGATTTTCTTGTTTCATAGCCCTTTCTTGTCTAGGTCATATCTCCCACGTCCGGACACCAATGAGGCAAAATGAAACTCTAAATTGTGTGGCATGAAATTTCCAAGGACTGTCGTATTCATGACTTTCCTTGAAAATGAAGTTAAGATCCCCAAAATGGCGTCGATGTGAAATCTGTTTGGATTCGGACTCTTCTTGGTAGCATGTATTTCGGGTGCAATATCTCCTAGCTCCATCTTCCAAATAATGCGACACATAGGTCCAAAACGAAGATCTCAATGATGCCGTCAACTTTGGTATTCAACATTTTGGCATTTTAGGCCGTTTAGATCTCCGAATCTACACCTAAAGATCATGTTGTTCTGGGCTGCGCGAATTGAATTCGAGTTTGACTCGATCTCGTGTGGGATGTGGACTCCTAGGGCCATGAGTTGGGCTACGGAAGCCCACATGGCCCATTAGTAGATTGGTTGGGTTCCTCTAGTGGGCTTGATTTATTCAGGCTAGTAGTTGGTTTTGGTCTTTGGGTATAAACGCTCCAAATTGGGTCGTCTTCCTGCAAAAACACAACATACTACAAAACACAACACATATGCGAAAACGGGGTTATTTCAAGTGCCAAGTGGCGGGAGTATAAGAATTAGTCCAAAAGCTCCACCTAAATGGCACTGAAATAGTGTAGCTAAGGAGGACCAACACATGCACGGAGGGAGATTGAGAGGCGCTTGCCATATGTGCTGGAGTCCGGCGGCGGCAGACACATTCTGAGGGTAGGGATGGCAATGGGTTTAAACCCGTTGGGTTTTTCCATCCCAAACCCACACCCACCAATATAAATCTTGCCCGTGAATAAACTCATGACCCGCGACGGGTTCAAAATTTGCCCAAACTCATGCCCATCGGGTTTGTGGGCACTAGCGGGTCACCCATGCCCATTAACAATATAAATAACCAACTACTACTATTATGATCATTGGCACCAATAATAGCTTCAAACAGTACTAATGCCACCAAATTAAAAGGTTCTACTCATGATGAGCAATATGAAAGCACAATGTCAATGTCTCAATGATCACTGCCTAAACGACGCTAAAATAAAACAAGTCTCAACCATCCATCACGGTCGTACGAGAGAATGCCCCGATCCAGATGCGTCGCATGCGCCGATCGGGAGAGGAATGAAATTTGCGGACTAGGTTTAGGGTTTGTGTGACATCTATGATGTCAAAAGAATTAAAAGTACACTTAAAACCAATGCAAAAGGGAATTATGGGTTGGAACTCAAAAATCCATCAAAAATTCAAATGGAAATTCAAAAACAAGGGTTGTTTGACACCCAACTGAAATCTCAAGAATTTTGTACTAAACTTGAAAATCTCCAAAAATAAAAGTTGTTAGTCATCACAAATAAGGCCTAGTCACTGTTTGGAACTTTTGAAAATTTTGAAGTTTAGCCCCTCAAAAATTCGAAATACAGTTCTGAACACCTTTTTGAATTTGGGTTGTTTGAGCTCGAAAAATTTGAAATTTCAGGTTCACCCCAAAAAGAAAGTTGTGTCCCACCTCTCAGACTCCAACTTTTATTTTCACACTTTTTCATGTTCAGTTCAAATTTTTGGAGAAAATTCAAAAGGGGCACAGGAGCTCCACGGGCGCCCAACAGTGGCCCTGGCGCGCCCCTGCTCTGGCCGGAGCTCGGCCGCCACGTGGCCGGCGAGCGGCGGAGGCCGCGCCGAGCTGGCCGAGCCACGACGTCGGGTGGCGCTTGTCGCCTTGTGCTTGTCCAACCCCTCCTGAGCTTTCACATCGCCGTCGACAGGCCGCCTCGCCTCGCGCCGCGCGAACTCCATCATGGCGGTCGGAGCGCCGCCGTGGCCGCGCGCTCGCGCGCGCGTCGCGCAGCGCCGCCTCGCGCGATTCTCCTCCCGCTACGCTCCAAGAGCTCTACAGAGGATCTTCCACTTCTCCACGCCTCAATCTCCGACCCCCAATCCCGTGCGCGCGCTCTGCTCGAGCTCACAGCGCCATCAATGGCGACCGCGACAGCCGCGCACGCGCACACACGCCCCCAATGCCGCTCAGTGCCTTCTGGCACACCCACACACTCCACCGAGCACTCACACTCCTTCCCCTCAGTCCACACGTAGCCATTCTCACTTCCTCGCGCTCGCTCCCGTCGTCTTCAACCTCGCGCCGCGCGGACCGAGCCGAGCTTCGAAGAGAAATTCGCCCTCCACTCTCCACCATTCCTAAATTCCTCGCGCACAGAGCTAGACCTCTACCCTAGCTCCCATTTCCCCCACTTCTCGCGAGCCCTCCCCAATCCTCCGGCGAGAAATCGAGATTTCCCCCAAATCTCCATTTTTTCGGCCGCCGGAGCACCCTCACGTCGAGACCCTACGCCGAGCCGTCCCCGAGGTCAACCGAGCACGCCAACAGCTTCCCCGAGCTCCACTGGTGCTCTAGGACCCCTCCAACCCCGACGAGACCCACTGCCCTCGCCGGAATCGGGCTCGCTGCGGCTGCACCGCCACCGCACGTCGCCGGCGAACTCCGAGCTTCCCCCGGCCTCCCAACCGCCACCAATCGACTCGTGGTGAGCCCTGGTTCTTTTCCCCCACTTCCCCGACCCTAGTTCGCCGTCGTTTGGCCGGCGCAACTCCGGCGACGAGCCGAGGGCATAAGTTCATCGTCTTCGTTTTTCCAGGGTTCCCAGTGTAAAAGTCAGGGACCTGTTCGTAAGGTTTTAAAAGTTCTAGGGTCTCCAGCGTAAAAAGATTCTTAAACCTAGATCTATTTTTCCCGAATCTTGTAAAATCCACTAAAAATCATACAAAAATCAGAAAAATGCACAAAAATACTCCCTGGATTCGTGAGATTGTAAACTCCAATCTCATTTAAGCATGTATATACTTTTGGTGAACCATTTTTGAATTAAAATTCAAACTGTAAAATTTGAAACTTGTGCACCATTTCAAATCCAGAGCTCCGCTAGGGCTGAGCTTTGGATATGTTGTTTGCAGTGACTTTGGACACCTTGTGTCCAAAGGGGACCTAAAAATATGGACTGTAGCCTCGGTTATGAATTAAAATGTGTTTCCGGTCTTTTTGTAGTTCAGAAATTGTTAAAAATAATCCATGCAGCTAAAAATCACCATTTTTCTCCAGAGGCCTAAAAACTTGTTAGCACATCTGTTAAAAATGCCAAACTTAATTTTTGCTCTGTTTAAACTATCAAATAAATAGTTATGTGTTTTAGGATAGAAATTTATTGAGCACTGTCCAAGGGTTATTTTGAGCCACCACTTGGCCAGAGCCCTCCTTGTACTCATGACTAGCTCTGGTAGGAAAATTTCCTGGTTTGGATGTATTTTCAATTTTATATGAATTTATTTCATTTCTGCAGGCAGCAGTTTAATTTATTTTTAATAAATTTTGTGTAGCTCAGATTTAGCTAAATTTTGGAGTGAGCCTAACTCTTATACTCCAGTAGCTGTCATAAAGTTTATAGATAAAAAGGATGAACAGAAAATGAGAAACAAAAATGAGAAGGAATTAATGTGGAATTGAATTATATAAAAGAATAAACCTTTTTGATAATTAGTTAGAATAAAATAAGGAAAGTCTAAAATTCCAAGAACAGCACCCAAACTTCAAATAATAAATGGAAATTCTTTTATATATGTACACAATCACCATCGAAAATGAATAAAAATTTTTCCACACCCCTACTCTATTTTTTGTGAAGGAAAAAGTAGTACTTAAGCATGTCTAGGTGAATATGGCCTTCAAGGCCTTAGTCTTGGAATCAATAGGCAGCCACAATAAGTTATGCATCTCATGTAGAAGGCGCTATTCCGGACGGCACCTACCATCTCATCCCCGCCGACGAAGAAGGAATCCCGGAGGGAGGTGCCGGCGAAGGATCGATCAACCCGGAGGCTAACCCCCAGCTAGAGCAAGAAGGCAAGCCCCGGAGCATAACCTAACCTTTATAGTTTATGCATCTATGAATTCCCTATGCTTGTGCATTTACGTTTCAAGGAGTTGATTGAATACCTTAGCTGCACATTTCTAGTACCTATGACTTGCAACACTAGTATGAAAGGATCGATAGGGCATTGCTTTAGGTCCGTTACAAGTCGAGTGATTTCCTGTCACTCGCGAGACATAGGAGTTGCTTGTCTTTACTTATGTTGGAATCATAAGGATTGACGGGTGAGGTGATAGATGTAGATCTCCCGTCCGTGTATGATAATGGATTTAAGGTCAAAACGTGTGGTTGAGTGTGTCAAGTTTTTTAACGTACCACATGCATGCCGATATATGGGAATCGGTAAGCCCGGTACCAGATTGAAGCAGCTAGGGCCGATAGCCATCTCTCCTTGGAAACTTTGTTTTCCCCTGCCGTACACTTGTGGATATATGCGTGAGACTGTGAGTGAAGCAGTAAACCTCTATCCTAAGGAAGGTGGATTCGGATCCGAATTGTGGATCGATGGGAAAGGTTGGGAAGTGCTTGTACCTTTTATAGCAAGCATTATCCGTGTGTGTTGGGTTTCCCCTGGCCAGGTAGCAAAATTCGGTTCGAACTGTCCGCTGCTCGCGGTTAATGAGACTGCTTGACCGCCTTGCTGCATTGAGTAACAAGTGGAACTATGAGATTGATGAACTTGTTCTATGAAATAAATTGTATTGCACCACTTGTATGCTTAGAGAGGATGCTAATCTAGAATGGTTAAATCTAATAGAAGATGATGCTAAAACATGAAAGCAAGGGCTAAAACATGAAAGCAAGGATCTACTTTAGTCGCTTTTTGGCAAACAAACCCACCAGCCAAAAGCCTCTCATGTCTAGATGTCGGTGATGTAGTTTTCACCCGACGGGTAAGCCTTGCTGAGTATTAGTATACTCAGCCTTGTTTGTGGCATTTATTTACAGGTACAATGTTGGATGTGGCAGTCGATGCCATGACTTGGCCTACCCAGGTTCCCCATGGATGGCACATCGAGTGGGTTCCGTCCTCTGCCGAGGAACGGGAGGAGTAGCACCGTGGCAGGCTTCAACATGGTGTTACTTGTATCGTCGTTAGTTTTTATTCCGCTGCAATGAACTGTTTAATTCCGCTGCAATGAATTTGGTACTCTGATTTAAATTCAAACTCGGTTTGTAATAACTCTATGTTACCCCTTCATGTATGTAAATTTGTGGAATGTTGTAATCTCTGGAACTCACCTTCGTGTGGGCGTGCTGTTGTTTCGATCGAGAAAAGTACGTGGTTAAATCGGGTTTAATCCGACGGCGCTCCAGCTTATTCCGGATTAAGTGCCTGACTACTTGATTAGTGGCCCTGGGGTACTTAACTTGGAATAATTTTGGAGTGGTCCGCCACAGTTTGCGGGCACATCAACTATTTATATGATGTTAAGTGTTCAAGTTTTGGGAGAAATTTTGGAGCAATATATGGCATGGTGGGCTTCTGTTATATATATATTGGACCGGGTGTAAAAAAACCCCCAAGGGTTTGCGGGCATGGGTACCCTAATACCAAACCCATGCCCACAAACCCGTTGGGTCTAACATTTTACCCATTGATAGACCCATGGGGCTAGAAATTGACCTACCCGGTGCCCTAATGGAGCAAAAACCCATCGGATTGTGGGTTGTGGGCACCCATTGCCATCCCTAGCTGGGGGGGTCTCGAGGAGCAAGGACCATTGTGGTAGCCTTTGTAGGGGGAAGATGGACATGAAAGGAAGGTAGAGGAAGAAGATGACAGGTGGGGTCTACGTTGCATGGTGAGGTTCCTGCACCCATCAACAGAGAGGGGCTAGAAGAACGCCCTCACCCACATCAATGTCGCTCAGCATGCGACCCGTTGCTCGTCTTGTCTTGTAGTCGGAGGACGACGCAAAGTTGATGCGCGAAGAGGAGGGGAGCGGAGCCGCTGCGGCTGGGCTACCGCCGACGCCATGGGGAGCTGATGGAGCGTAACGTTGGCGGAGGCGAGCGAGTCTGCTAGTGTGTCATGCGCGTTGGCGAGCATGTAGCGGAGGCGCACGGTGGCTGCGAGGAGATTGGTGTGGCCCCGGCACAACGCCACAACCTTTTGTTCGTGGGAAGAAAGGGAGGAAGGAGATAAGATGTGGGTCCACGTGTCAGTGAGTGGAGAGAAGTGCTGAAGAGGTGTGTAGCATGGGCATTATAGTCTATATAAAAATAATAAAATTTGCTAGTGGACCATGAATATCAAATAGGCATAAAATGACAAATATAAGGGGAGAAAGAATTGTAATAGCATGGTTCAATATAGGTGAGTTATAATGACATATCTCATGACTTCAGAAATTGTAATGACACCGATAAAAAATAACCCAGCAGAAAAGGCAAATCCTATGAAAACCAACCTCTCCGTGAAAACTATAAAAACTTCAATCTAAGCTACCTTCCCCGAGCTTTGCAAATCACCCCACCTCACTTGGGAGAAATTTTGATATTTGACCCTGTATTCGCAGGCCTTTCAGAATATGACATTAAATTCGTAAGGCATTAGAAATTTGACCCTGGACATGCGAATTGTTTTGATATGAGGGATTCTTCCCTCTTTTCCATTTTTCATCTTCTTTTCTTTTTCTGCCACCTATGAAGTACCTGTTTCGCCCCTCTCCTTATCCGTTCATTCATCCATCTCTAAAGTCTCGTTCTTCTCTGCCGGCCAGAAGCAGGCAGTCGTGGCTCCATGGGTTGCCCTGTTGCTGAACCAAGGAAGCTCGTCGCGCCTGCAGACCTGCAGCGGGAGCGGGGTGGACCAATGGCAACATGACTATAGACCTTCTGCGACAGCGCGAGCAGAGCAATAGAGCCGAGGCCGAGTTCGTCGTGCTACGCGCCGCCCGCGTCGAACGAGCGTGAGGCAGCCTAGTTGGTTGTCCCAGCAGCAGCGACGATGCCTACGACTTATGCACCGTCGAGGAATTGGAGGAGGAGCAGAACCCGGTCCCTGTGCCGCCGGCGAGGAAGCGGAAGAGGAGCAGAAGCAGCGCGCTGGAGGTAGGAGAAGAAACTGACACATGGGCCCATGTGGAAGAGAGAGACAGGGGCAAAACGGTCTGGTCACGTGGCCTAGATGGCAAAAACATTATGGAAATTTGTGAAATCAAAAAAAAGTTCTAGAATACCCTAATTTCAAAACAATTGGCTCACTCGGGGTTAAATATCAAAGGCTTATGAATTTAATGTCATATCTTGAAAGGCCTGCGAATGGGTTATATATCAAAATTTCTCTCGCTGAAAAAAAAAAACCCTTCTAGCAACCTGGTCGTCATCTCAGGCCTTGTTTAGTTCGCCAACTTTCCAGTCACATCGAGTTATATCTTATCTTACAGACACACCTACCAATACACTGTTCACACCTCCCACTTTCCCGAGGCCGCCCGTCGGCAAAGTCTGACTCCAAACGTCGCGAGCGAGGGAAAGAGAAAATAAAAATAAAAATAAACCAAACCGCCGACCCTCGCCCTCCCGAACCTTCTCGCCTGACCCCTGCATCCGCGCCCTAACCCTCCCTTCCTCTTCCCCACCGCCGCCGCCGCCGGGACCGATCTCCGCCAACCGTCGACCATGGACGACACCTGCGCCGTGTGCGCGGAAACGCTGGAGTGGGTGGCGTACGGGCCGTGCGGGCACCGCGATGTGTGCTCCACCTGCATCGTCCGCCTCCGCTTCGTGATGGAAGACAACAAGTGCTGCATCTGCAAGACCGTCTGCCCCTCCGTCTTCGTCACCAAGGTTCGTCCCTCCAGGGCTTGCTATCTCCGGGCGGGAACAGTTCCTGATCTGTTGTGTGGGCTCGCCGCTGGATCTTGGGGTCGTCTAGGGTTTCGGTTGGCTTGCCAGATTGACCCTTGCTAGTGGAGTTAGATGTGGATGGTTCTTGTTCCGCTATTAGCATCAGTGATTTATTAGGTAATAGCGGGAAATATACGTGGCTTGATGTTGCCAGCTTATGTTTTCGTATGATTTAGTGCCTACATAGTTTGGGCTTTGAACTGGTCTTAGTGTCCCTGCTCAATGGTAAGGAGACAAGCATCAGTTTAGCACTGTAATTTTAGTTTATAAGATGAATGGTAAGCCAAGCAATTGAATTGCGTCAGGTTGTGTGTAGGCGTTTGTTTTGAGGGTGCCAATGCTGAATTCTGTATTTTTCATTTTTCTTTTGCACCTGAGAGCAGACTGACTTGCCTATGATTTACAATACTATTAAGAATTGCAGAAATAATCTTTTTTGTGGTGAATTTCATGAATGTGAGTATGTTCTATGTTAGTTTGCACAGATATTTCTGAGCCCTATATAATTGTTCGGATAATGAATCGATATCTTTTGGTATTTTTTGTGTACTCCTAATCAGATGAATTTGTTGATCTGTAGGGATATTCTTAGTAAATTGTTAGATGCATTTCCTACTTTCATTTTGTAAATTTGACTAGAATGAATCTGGACCATGCTGCTCTGCTGAAGGTAATTTTTTACTTGGTTAATGTGATCTGCATTGTCAAGGCTACTGTGTTTCTGATAGTATGGCTGACCGATACTTCTCTCAATTTTGCATGCGTGAAACTAATCATGTACTGTGATTTGTAATCTGTGGACATCAAATGCAATCAACTTAAAATTTATGAGAGCTTTCGGCAAACACCAGTCTGCTGTTTTGTAACTTATATCGCATACATGTAGAATCCATGTGATTATGTGAATATAATTATCTTTCATCTTCCCACTGCACAGGCCTTGGGAGAATACACGAGAGTGGTCAATGATTTCTCTGTGTTCCCCACTGGGGTAAATGAGGGCAAGGCAGGGGATTTCTGGTACCATGAGGATACACAGGCATACTTTGATGACGCTGACCACTACAAGATGATACGGGCAATGTGTCGGCTTTCTTGTAGTGTTTGTGACAGTGCAGAGGATCAGGTTGCTCTTGCTGCTCAAGCAAAGCGCAAAAGTAAGTTCAGGAGCATTGATCAACTAAAGGGACATTTGTTCCATGTGCATAGGTTGCACATGTGCAATCTTTGCTTGGAGGGGAGGAAGGTGAATACTTGACAAACTATGCTTCATTGTTGTTTTTTGTTGTTGGCGATTGCGCTGAATCACATCTTTCTTATGTCATCAACTAATTTATTTGATTTCATAGGTTATACTGCCCAATTTAGTATTAAACTGTAGATCTTGTTTTGGAACAGTCTACTTGATATTCCTTGCCCCATTTTCCTGCACAATTTTTTTCTTTTGTATGTCTTATCACTTTGTATGCACAGTGCAGCATATTTTATATTAGCTATCAACATATGATGTTGGTACCATTTCTATAATTTACCTAGTGAACATTGTCTTGGTGAAATCTGTAGAAATATATCTGAACAGGGAACATATTTTCCTTTCTGTAGTTTTGTTTGAGTGATGAACTGGACATAATTTGTTTATATCAATGCTGTACAGTTACTTTGGCGATGTTGTTTTTCAGACATCTCATCCGATTGGAGACAGTCAAAATGAAGTTCCTTTTTTTTAAATCAGATTTCTTATGTCATTTAATATGGTTGACCTTGTGCATCCAATGATTGAGTATTAGGTCAACAAACTATACAATGCTGTATTTAGTACTATCTTTTTCAATGTTTAATGTTTTATTATCTTTGTTAACGTTAGTGTTGTCTTGTCATTTGTGCGTGTGCTTGCTCCTGCATACATGTTGTTTTGCTTTATTCAGTCATATGAGTGTGTACATGTCTTGTTGTTAGGCATTATTGTCCTATGGTTTACATTTAAAACTTTAGATTTATAATTGTACTCTAAATTTGAATTTCTGTGATCCCTGCAATAGATTGTCAAATATAAATTGACTATTTGTAGACAATTGTTTATTGAATTATTGCATGTGTTTTGTAGGTGTTCATTTGTGAGCAGAAGCTTTATTCAAGGTCACAGTTAACGCAGCATATGAAAACTGGTGACTCTGATGTAGATGGCTCTGAGTTAGAGCGCAGTGGTTTTGCTGGGCATCCGATGTGTGAGTTCTGTAAAAGTTCATTTTATGGAGATAATGAGCTTTACACACATATGTCCAGAGAGCACTACTCTTGTCACATATGCCAACGGTATACTTCAACCTTTATTCTTAGCTAAGCTTGGCCATCAGTTCACTTTTTGTTGACTTTGTTATTGTTTACAGGCAGCATCCTGGGCTGTATGACTATTTTCGGAACTATGATGACCTTGAGGTGTGTTGTACTAAAGTGATCTCTCTCTTCTCCTAATTGTGCCCGCCCAGCTTTGGTGCCTATCTGTGCTATCAATATATTTGGAAAGTGACCATCACAGCATTCTCATATATGCTCTTTTAATTCAATTAGTTGCATTTCCGCAAAGACCATTTCCTCTGTGAAGATGAAGCATGTTTGGCAAAGAAGTTTGTTGTCTTCCCGAGCGAGGCAGAACTCAAGGCAAGTTGTGCAAATTATTGAATTGCTAATATTATCAACTCATTAGCCGCATGTGCCAAGTGCGTTTGTTTTTGGGTTCTTGCTGAGTGAGTAGTCTATTTCAACAGAGACATAATGCTATGGAGCACGGTGGGCGGATGTCTCGTGCTCAAAGGAATGCTGCACTTCAGGTGTCAATTTGGTTCAAATATTTTGTTTCCTTACATGTTCCCTCTATATCCAATGATGTCTTTCTTATTTTGGTAAAAGATTCAGTAAGATATTGTTAATTTATTTGATTTGGTCTATGCTTTCTAATTTGTCTCTTTCAGATACCTACCAGTTTTATATATCGAAGAAATGAGCAAGATCAACGGCGTGGCAGAGGTAGGGGGCGTAATGCTCACCATGATGGATCTGAAAGTCATATCTCATCATCTGCGCAGAATAGCCGTGCAACCGCCGATGATAGCCATGTGGGCCGTATTGACAATGTTTCAGGGTCTTTACAGTCATTAAATGTTGGTTCTAGTTCTGGGGGAGCAGAAGCTAGTTCAAGGACTGGACGAGTACTCGAGCAGTTGTCCTTTCCACCCCTTTCAGATCCAGATATTCCTGACACTAGAGTTGAGACTGTTCCTGATGAAACCTCATTTCCTTCGTTATCAGAGCAGCAATCCAGATATGCACTGGCTCTCAATCAGAGTGCAAGGGGCGCTGCGAGGCTTGGGGATGAGTCATTATTCCCTCCTTTGCCTGGGTCTAGTAACAGCAGGGGTCCTGCTTCAGCACAACAGGGGCTACAAAGTTTAGCCAAGAGCACACTTGCAGCAAGGCTTCAACAACGTAGCAAGGGACCTGTGAAGGTACTTAATACTGCTCGCCCTCGCCCCTTTGAAAATCCTGAATTGCTACCTAGTTCCACCCAGACATGGCCTACACCAGATCAGGGGCAACTGCTCTCCGGATCTTCTCAGCTTCGAATTGGAACTCAACCAACGAGAGAAAATGGGTTTGTGTCAACTGGCTCCAGTAACTCAGCGTGGAATCCTGTTGCTCCAAACAAGATGAAGCACTCTGTTTCTACTCCTAATCTTGTGTCCGGGGGCCAACCATCATCAAGTGCAGCTTATAGCAGTAATAAAAGTCAAGAACCACCTCAAGGTAGTCAACCTTTGTCTTTGCCTGTTGCAGAGGATGTCCGTGCTGCAAACAAATCTCTGGTTGAAAGAATGCGTTCTGCTCTGGGAATGGATGAGGACAGGTACTCTGCATTCAAAGAGATTGCTGGTGAATACCGTCAAGGTATCATAGATACTTCAGAGTATCTTTCATACGTGGAACAGTTTGGACTCTCACACCTTGTTCCTGAAATGGCTAGGCTATTACCTGATCCTCAAAAGCAGAGGGAGCTTGCTGATGCATATTATACAGACATACAGTTTAAAAGCCTCCAGGAAAATGGTGGAGGTGGAACTAGCTCACAAGAGGGCAACCGTAAAAAGAAGGGTAAGGGAAAAGCTCCTGTTGCAGAAAGTAGTGCTGCTAAGGATGTGAAAGTTGCGCTAGCAGATAACTTTCTGGACACTGTAAGAAGGCTTCAACCAAACCACCAGGCTCACGAAGGAGAGGCTGAGGTGCTGTCAAAGGATGGGTATCGACCTTCCAAGGGGGTTCAACAGTCATCTGGATCTTCATCTAGTCTGGACATTGATGCAGGTTTCAATTCAAAATCTTCTGGTGCCAAAGATAATGCTGGCAAGGGTGGAGGCAGTAGCAGTAAGCAGCCAAAGAAGACATCAAAGTTTCTCAGAGCTCGTTTGGGTGACAACTCATTAGCAACACTTGATTTAAGTCGTCCTAGTGCAAGTCCTGAACGACCTGAAAGGGAATCACAGGGCCCACAGATGGGGTTGCCTGTTCGAGGTGCTTGGAAGAATGGTGGGGGGCAGAAACTGTTTTCGAGCAATGGAAGGAAGTAAAGGCATTTTTGCAGCTGCACTGACGTGTCTATATACCTGTTCAACAATATAGGGAAGCCTGATGGCCAATTGTGAGCATTTTGGGGTCGATGGTTTGGTGGTTGGGAAAGCTTTCGTCAATGGAAAAGGCCACTATGTTTTGAGGTTCGTGTTCTATGTTTGTTAGGATAAACTCAAATGAGGGTAGAACCTGAAAATGTAATGGCGTAATATCATTTTGCTCAGTGGAAACCTTGGTAGAGTACATGAACTCTGCTGAAGATTCTGGCTTGCGTGGCTGGATCTTGTCATTTTGATTTCAGGCTGAGGGTGCCTTTTTATGGCACAGGCACTTGTATCTATATATATGCTGCCTGTCAGATGTTCATTACCCTATGGATTGATACAAAGCCCTGGATCCAAAAGGTTTTTTAGTGATTACGTGCTAACATAGAAATAACTAAGTTCATTTTGATATTTCTGTCCGTAATGGCGGGCGAGACGAGGACTCGAGCGTGCCTTACTGGTGAGGCGAGCTGTGGAGGCGCAGAGGAGCAAGGGCTGCGGCGCTGTCCTCGCGCAGCACCCTTCTGGCGTGGCGACTTGGAGGCTCCAGGCTGGCGCGACGACTTGGAGGTTCGAGGCTGGCGCTGTGACTTGGGTGATCTGACGTGGATCTTGATTTGGCCCGATGGCGAGGTGAGAAGCGGCGAATCAAGCTCAATGGCGAGGCGAGGGGCCCTGTGTGGACAAGGCGGCGGTGCCAGCTCCTCCGCCGGCAAGCAACTCCTCTCTCCCTCTCAGCGCTGCGGCTCCTCCATCTCTTTCTGCTTCGATAGCGTCCCCAATGGGGTACGCGCTGCAGCACTTTCGTGCACCAAACTTGTACTAGATGGAGCTACATGTGGGGGGGGGGGGGCGCACGATTTTCAAAACACGGAAACGGCATTGCTGTATCAATCCAAAGCCAATGCAAAAAAGAAAGCTATGATAAAGAAATGGAGTTTGGATTACAGCGTTAAGGAAGTCCAAAATTACGTGTGTGACGTGGACTACATTTGTCGTGTGTTTTTTGACTAAAATATATTAAGATCTTATTCAATAAATTCAAACTGTTTAAAATGGGACATGACTCAAGGTGCGTTCAGATCACCCAACTTTTAAAAAAAAATACTATTCATCTAATTTTTTTCTATTGATCCAATCTCTCTCACTCATAGAACACGCTTCCCAGCACGACTTAGTTTTTTTCCTAACTAAACTCACCCTCAGTTTTGTTCACCTGGAAGCTAATATAAGTTACTGCCAACATCAGCTGCCACGCGTTTAAACTTTAACGTTCCAGCTTCCGCGTGGGCATGCCAAATTTCTTCGTGCAAACTTTGATGTCAAGTCTAAATATTGTCCAAAAATTGCAGATCTGAAGATTATTGTTGATCACAAAGTAAACAACTTCCAAATTCTATGAGGCCTCAGTAAAGTTAATTAGTCTTTCAAACCACATAGTATATTTTCAACCGCAAAATTGGGCAGCCGCCACGTTCATGGGCGCATGAATCGATCAATTGTCATCGTTTTCATGGACAATATGTCGTACGGGATTATATTAAAGATATTTTCAATCGGTTACGGCTATTCTCAACCCTCCATTTAGGATGGTTTCCATAGCATTAATTAGGCTGTCGCATAGGACATTTTGCTTATGTGTCACTCTAATAAATGAGAGAGAATGAGAAAAGGAAGAAACTGGGTCTTGCATGAGATACAGTCTCTACACGAGAACCTATGCAATAGACACTATCAAGTTATGCATTGGGGGAGTATGATGTCTTGGTATTGAATGAGAAACAAATATGATTGGTAAAAATAGAATAGAGTAGATTTATTAGGGACCCACGCCAAGAAACCATGGGTTGTAGAGTACAATTTCTGTAGTGGTGTCTTGATGATATGGCAATATGGACATCACCTATAGACACCATGGGTTGGGAGTGGCCTAAGGCCATAGGGCACTGTCATGGATTAGGTGACTAGAGACCTCAGTCATAGCCAAATAAATGTCTGGTTCTAGGACTAAATTCTATCCTGTCATATTGAATCTTCATATGCCAGGAGTATGAAACAAGAGGTAATGATAAAATTATTTACACACATGGAAGCTAGTTCGCGAAATGAGTCTATTGGCCCTGAATAATCCCTCGTTAGTATATTTACTATAGCACTGTTATTGTGAAATCACAGACTAATTAGGCTTAATAATTCACCTCATAAATTGGCCTTCATCTGAGTAATTAGTTCTTTCATTAATCTATATTTAATACTCCTCATAAGTAACCAACATTCAATGTAACATAAGCTGAAGTTTAAGCCCTCGAACCAAACACCCCCTTAGTATCAAACTCAGATCGGATCTGCTACCAACAGTTAAAAAGATAAATCCCAGTTACTACTACAAAATATAATTCAATTCTAGACACAGGTGTCTTTAAACTTGATTATCTACTAGTCAGATTATAAAAGAAGATGATTTATACTTGACAATAGAAAACAACGAACAGTTATATAGCTAATATGTGTCATATATTAGAGCTTTAAGATTTGGAGCAATCATAAAAGAGGCGAGTTCCATGGAACACTCCGAATGGGACCCAATGTTGTATGCGGGATTCCTTGAACCTGGTGGGAACATGGTCGTACTTCAGCATCTAGGAACTAGTGAGAAAACCAATAAGAATCGAAATATAGCCATTTTTTTAATGTTGGTCGAATATGTACCTTCTAAAATTCTGAACTTATTTCGATTGGTTTTGTGATTTTCAGTTCAACACTTTGATAAGATGTCATGTTCAACATCTTTAACAAAGGTATGCAAACATAGCTATAAGGCTATCTCAAACAATGATAGGTAAAAAGGAGACCCAAAAGGCAGGTTTGGATCCTGCACAATAAATGGGTGAGAGACCCAGAACCTTCCCTCTCCAACAGAGAAGGCAAATGTGTGCTCGCGGCCGGCGGCGACTCCCATGAGGTCACGCCTGGCGGCGGCTCCCACGAGGTCCCTCCTGGTGGCGGTGGACCCGGAGCTCCCGCCCGGCAGCGGCCCCCGAGCTCGCGCCCGCAGGAGCCGGCCATGGCACCGCTGTGCCGTGCTCCGGAGGTAGATCGACGCTAGGGACGACGCTCGGCCATGGCACCACCGCGCTGCTCGCCTAGCCGCGAGGAGGTCCACGCTACTCGCCGCAGCCACCGCCGCTCCAACAAATCAACCTCCCACGCCGTTCGCTGAAGCCGCTGGAATCGAGGAGGATTGGTTCTGGAGGAGCTCCGCCGTGGGAAATCGAGATGGAGCAGCAACCGACGCTAGGGAGTAGATGACCCGGGACCGGTGGAGATTGAGAGGGAGGACCGGCAGCATGGCAACCCCTGCTCGCCTCGCGCCGTGCGCTGTTTGCCTCGCCTCGCTGTCGGCCGGCCGCGCCGCCACTCGCGCTGCCTTGCTGACGCCTCCACCTCGTTCCAGCCCGTTCTCCTCATCGCCGGGATCCGCCCGTGTCGCGCTTCGCTGCTGCTCCCAACGCGCCATGGGCGAGCAGCTCCCACGCTGAGGCCAAGCAGGGACGGGGACGAGCAGCCGGGTCGGATGGGGAGGGAGAGAGAGAGAGAGAGAGAGCCATTTTACGCAAAATGGGTAGCTCGTATGTATCCGTTGGAGACGGTTTTTGAACCTAAAACTATTTGCCGACCAAAAAATAGGTTTGGGTTCCAATTTGCATAGAGTGTTGGAGAAAGTATAACTGGACCCAAAGGGCCCCACTAGGTTCCAAAGGATCCTACAGTACAACATTGGATCCCATTTGAAGTGTTCCATGGAACTCCTCTTTTATGATTGCTGTAAATCTTAAAGCTCTAATATATGGCATCGATTAGCGATATAATTGTTCGTTTTTTTATAATTGTCAAGTATAAATCATTATCTATTATCGTATTAGCTTTTGTAACACCTGGAGAAGAAAGTTTAGTTTACGCCATCGATGTGTTTAAAGTGGTAGCGTCTTATGTTGTGGTTGGTTGTTTGATGATGTGTGGAGCCATGGGGTTCAATGCCTGTGCTCCGAGAAAAGAGCCAAGGTGGGTAATCCCTACGCTCCATTGATATTTAGTTGTGCACTATGATTACCAGCCAAGATTATTGATTACTTGTAATCCCTACGCTCCATTGATTCCACTTGTGGGTAATCTAACCGGGGTCACCGATTTTGAGGGACTTTGCTGTTGGGGGATCTGCAGAGGACAGCGAGATGGCGAAATGACTGGAACATTGAATGATTGCAACATGCGCATGATGTTGATGTTGAAATATTGAAACATTTAATTTTTGAGTTGATGTTGCATACAATATGTGCCTGATGTTGCATACAATATGTGCCTTACTTGATGTTGCATGTACATATGCCTGACATTGCAATGTTGCACCGTTCGATTTGTTTCTTTCCCCTCTGAACCCCCTATCCTTAGCAGTTCCCTTTTTTTTAGTGTTCTTTAACTTCTTTCTTATGGCCGGTCATTCCCTCTGACCATCTTTTGAGACATGTATCACTTTCTTCTCTTAATAAAAAAAATATGCTAAGACACGATCGCTTAAAAAATGGATCCACCGTAGATTCGAAGAGAAAAATATCTCCGATCTCCATAGATTGCTAGTGCGGAGAATGAGGCGGACCAAGTGGAGAAGCGGAGAAGCGGAACGCATGAGAAGGGCAAGGAGCGAATGATGGAAAGCACAGGGGCAGAGATCTGCTAGTGCATGGAATGGGTGAAAGAATGGCGGACATAATGGAAGGCAACGAACAGAGTAGAGACAAAAGAAGAAACAGACATGGACTCAGAGAGCGGAACATGACAACCAAGGATAGTGGAACGTCAAAGCGTGTTCTATGAGAGGGAGGAATAGTATGAATAGGGAAAAGTTGGGATGGATAGTGTTTTATTTGTAAAGAGAAAGCAGGGCTCCAAGTAATTGTATAGAGTAGGAAGAGCAACTTGTTAGGCGAGAGGGAGGAATAATATGAATAGGGAAAAGTTGGGATATAGTGTTTTTTTGGTAAAGAGAAAGCAGGGATCCAAGTAATTGTATAAAGTAGGAAGAGAGTTTTTTCGGAAACCGGTAGTTGCCTACCTATTATATATATATTTTTGTAAAAGTAGCACATACAAATATTTGCACTTTACAAGGCCCAAGGCGCTTAGAAACAAGATAAATCTTTTAAAGACTACTCAGCCACACTTCAATCTTATCTCTAACGGATAACCCGAAGGATAACCGCCTTCAGCCCATCAAAGAAACTTTGTTAACAGCAGGCACAAGACAAAGAGGCGCCATCGAAAATGATACCACTACGATGAATCTAAAGCGCCCACATTGCCATGATAATAACTTCCCGAAAGATGACACATCCAAAGCTTTCTCTTTCTCTCAGCATCATTGTGAAGGGACCGTGACACCCTAAGAGGGGGTGAATTAGGCGTCTCTAAATACTAAGGCTTCCAATTGCACATATGGAAACCTATTTAAATTTCTATCTAAATGTACTCTAGGGTTTCTCTATGTGTTGCTATCTCTACCTCTAAAAGTTTTGCGTCCTAGGTCCAATCCTATACTAGCATGGCAAGTCTAGGAAAGGTAAATGCAGAATATAGTGCAAGTATAAAATATGGAAGGTAAAAGGATAGAGAAGAGCAAACTCCCGACACGATGATTTTTACCGAGGTATCAGAAAGCTCACGAGCTTTCCACTAGTCCTCGTTGTTGGAGCCCCTCTCAAAGGGAATGCCTGCGCAAGGGCATAAACTCCCCGATCGAGTAACTCCGTGGGTGACCATGGGACTTCCCCACGCAGAAGTAGGTCTCCAGTCGTCCCTCCCCAGATGCTCCTCGCCGCCTTCACTTTGTAGAGCTTCGGCCAACTAGCGGAGAGCCTCTCCTACCTCGCACAACTACTGGCGGCCACTCCACAAACTCGGTTGGAGTGTTTCGCAAGACTACAAGCCTTGAATTACAACACTTGGTGCACACAAACACCGGATAAGCAAAGAGGTATGCAAACCTCGCTAAGCTCTAGGCTAAACACCTAAGAGATATGCTAAACGGTTAGACTAGCACTAATCACTTTGCTAATCACCTAGATCTTCTAATTAGCACTTTGGTGGATTGAGCTCTTGAAAATGTGTAGAACATTTGCCTATAGCTTCTCTCTCTCTCTCTCTCTCTCTCTCTCTCTATATATATATATATATATATATATATATATATATATATATATATAGCCCCAACCAAAAGAGGGGTACCACCGAATTAGTTAGTGGTACCACCTCAGCTAGCCGTTGAACGAGCCGCTAACAGGTGGGCCTCGTCCAACCACCGACTGATTCGGTGCCCGTTGCTCCTTCACCACCGAATGGATCGGTTGTCTCTGAGTAGATCTTCGTCTTCGGTCTTCTTCAGCACCGATTGATTCGGTGTGGCTTCAGCTCAACCACCGAATTGATCTATGGTCCCTTTTCATCATCTATCTTCACTAGCACCGATTGATTCGGTGCCCTCTTCTTGACCCCAGCGAATGAATCCGTGCCCACCAATTTTTACACAGTATAGAACTGCTATTTTTGGGCTTAACGATAGATTGATTCGATGCCCCTTGATGTCACCACCGAATGAATCGGTGGTCATACACCCGGCTTCGTAGGGCTTCTGTTCCTGCCACCACCGACCGATTCGGTGGGCTTTTGCACAGAGCACCAAATGGGTCGGTGCCTCTACGATTCCTACCGTCTCTTTGATTCTTCGTGGATTTTTTTCTTATATCTTCTTTGTCATCTTTTGAATGTCCTTGAATATGACTAAGTCAACTTTTCCACGCGTATTGGATGCTTCAAAATATCCTTGGGACCTAGAATAAGGCACTTTTCTTAAGAGATTGAATGACTTCAATTTGAATGACCATCACATGGATGTTGATCACTTTAGCATTTGGATGGCTTACAAAGTATCCTTGGGACCTAGAAATGTCTACAAATATCATCTAGACAAATTGTTAGTCCCAATAGCTATGTTATCAATCAATCGCTTAAATAATAAATAATGGCTTAGGGCCATTTTCCTTGCACATTGTTCGAAAGTCCAAAGAAGTATCTCAATTAATATCCAGATAGGTCGAACAAGCGCTAGAGAAGGGGCATAGAAAGAACAGATGCCTGCCATCTTCATCAACATTCTCCACATATAGAACACAATGATATGAATCCAAATACATGTTCTTTCACCTCAACAATGCCCCTGGTGCTCAATCTGTCCGAAGCATCAGCCAAAAGAAAAAATTGTGTGTGTGCTGAGCTCTTGAGTTACATAACCACTTATAAAGTGGTTATGCAGGTGACGGCCCTCTAAGATACTTATAAGCTTTATTGCATCTGAAAACCAGTGACCCCCATATATAGGTCCATGCATCATCCTCTGCACTATTCAAGTTCAACTACGCAATCTCATATAATATTTGTTGCAACTGAGCAGAGGCTTGTAAAGATAGTGGCAGTGTGAATGTTCTACCTGGCACCCTGTTGGCACTCCTTAGCCTATACGAGAAAAACTCCGCAAGCGCACAGAGACCGATGTAGCCTTTCACCAGGGGAGTGATACCTGGGATATCGAATCCAAAGAACGGCAGACGCGACTAGCCTAAATCTAGTTAACCGGACCCCACCAAGGAAAAGAATGGCGAGGGTAGAGGGCCTAACTTTCAGATAGCCTACAACTACTCTAGTAAAAACTTATCAACTAACCTGATCTGCTTCGGCGGCTGGAAGAGGAAGGGTCCAGACGGGGTAGAAGGGGGACCCAATGGCAACCTGCTACTACTACTATGAAAACACCCGAACGTTGTGGTCGCACAAAGGATGGACAAGGCTGTCACCACTTGCCGCCTACCACTCTCTTTCCGTGGGGTGGAACACAACCCAAGGTAACTATCAAGTCTAGGTACCGCACCTACACTATCAAGATACTGACTACGCTAAGGCACAAAAAACCCAAATGGACAGGCTAATGTCCACGCAGACAAGGGATCCCGCAGATCAAATGCTAGTGGATAAAGTAAGTACTAAAAATAAAGTATGAACTAGCGAGAAACTGAAAGTAGACGAAGAACTTAACTTACTCAAAAGCTTGTGCCCCAGGGGTGGCTACAGAAGTAGAGGAAGATCGAGACACTCCTTGACTCCTCTCCTTAGCTCTGCTTCCGCCAGAGACCTCACCCCTCACTCTCCCTATTCTACAAATATGTAGACTACAACTTCAAGAATCTATCCTTCTCCTATGGAATGGTGTGTCTTAAGAGTGAAGGGGACAGCTCCTTTTATAGCTTGAGTAGGTCGGTTGATCAGCTTAGAGTGTAAGCTACCTTGCCATGCAACCACCATCCGAAGCTCAACTGAATTGGCGTCGGTGCCTGGCCGTTCGGCTGGCCTCTGGCCGATCGGCCAGGGATAGGTGCCATCTGGCACCGCCTTCAACAGGTACGGTTCTAATCTTCTCCTGGTGTCGGTAGTTGTGACGGTTACCGACCATAGACAGTTAGGCCATGCAAGGTGGGCCCTTCTATCCATGTGCTATGCCTTTTGGTCCTTTGGATCAAACCGACCTTGGATGAACGTCTCAGGGGCTTTGCATGTGTGTTAGTTTTCCCCTGGATTGATGGCATGGCATTTGGCCAAGGTTGCTGGCCGGCCGGCCAAGAATTGGCCGTTCGGCCAGGTTTTGTGGCCATTTTGCCCCTCTTTTCTGTCACTTGCTCCTGAAACTAAATAAACACCAAAACTTGTGGAATTCATTAGTTTAAGCAATTTATAATGTGTGACATGCAAATTATATGAATTCTGGTGAAATGTTGGCGGTAAAACTCATCAATATTGACCGCCAACATGCCCCCACACCTGAACTTTGCTATTCCCGAGCAAACATATAATTTATATCATGAGGAATTAGCAAAACTTAGGCACATGAAATCATGTCAATGCATAAGAGTTATTTCTAAGCTTTCTCTCATACCTTGGATTCACGGTGGCTAGCATCTCCTGTCCGCCCATTGGCTTCCAACGACTTCACAAGGTAAGATCCTTCTCCTCATTTGCTGCTTTGGAGGTTTTCTAATATTTTGACAATGAAATCATGGCATTCCTCAAATTGTCTCAAGACTCTCGATCACTCCATGTGTATCTCCTCACTAAGGTTCAGGATGAACCTCGCACCTATTTCTAAGGCTGAAGGTGGAGCTTGAGGTATAGATATTCAGGGATCGACATCTCCATCTATATTGTAAGACCAAAAACCTTGCCTCTAGGGAATATATTCCTTTTCACACAATGACCAAAGTGCAAGTGTAAGATGGCGGCATCTCTGAGGTTTTTCTTTTTCTTTCCTTCATCTTTCACTTTCTTCTCTTTTTTTTTAGACGAAGAGCTTGAGCATGATACTCAAATGTCTTTCATCTCTTTTCTTTAAAGGGGATGAAGAAGTATTGCATTTGTACCTCAGGACTTTATGTTGTGAATGTGTATGTGAATGGCCAAAGTGCTAGAAGAACAAATATCCACACTAAAGGCAAAAGCGTTTGAGCAAACTCAAGATGTTGATGAAGATCATGTAATTTAGGCTTTTCCATGTTATGTATATATTTAGCTTTGGTAGGACTGGATAATTATTGAGACAAGAGGAAGCCATGTTGTTTTAAGTTTGAAAACAAATTTCTCTCCAAGCATTGAATTCAGATAAAATCAAACACAAGCATTGTCATATCATGGGAGCCAATAGGTAGTTTGAAAATGATCCTAAAATAATAGTTCCAAAGGCAAAAGATACTTGCATAAGCAATTACACTTAGGCAGAGAAAGAGATCATGGTTGAAATCATCTAATCTCCTATTTCATTTTACTTAAATTATTATCTGTGCATAACCGATGAAACAGGGTGGAGATGTGCAAACCTGAGCGTGGCAACCGGGCCACGGATTTTAATAGTGTTGTGTGGCCAGCCGGCCAGGATCTGGCCGCTCGGCCAAGAATTTTCTCCGTTCTGTTCTTTTCAAATTTTGGAGCGTGTAGCCTTGAACGGGGTGACGTGGCAAAGTCGCGACGGTGGAAATCTGCGTGACGTACGGTCGGCCGGACGTGGCCTGGCCGATCGGCTGGACACGGGCGCGTCTGGCAACAAGTTTTGCTCTGTGTATCATGTACGTCCTGTACGCCGCGTTTCTCTGCACACTTCATAAACATGAGAATAGGGGGTGTGGTTGGCACACAAGTGTGTACCAACCACTCATGGGACAAGCAATTAAACAAATCAAATTTTATTCAACTTCTTAGGGAGGTGCTGCATACGTGAATGAGACACGTTTGAAAAGGGAAATTGGAAAGGGAAATAAACTAAAGCACCTAAAACCTAAGAATCAAGCCTAGCCCCTAATCCCTAGGATCTGGAATCTGGATGGCTTCTGCGTGCCCTGTCGCCTTTGCGAGGCGCTTGAGCTTGGCACTAAGTGCCCTACGCAGTGTGTCCATCTTGTCATCCGTCTCCATCCTGGCAATCTCGGACTCGGCGATGCGCTCGTTCATGTTATTCACTTCAAGCTTCAGCGCAGCCACCTGCTTCCGGAGTGCCTAGACCTCCTTCTCCTCCTCGTCGTCGTCGTCGTTGTCCGACCACTCCATGATCCCTGGAGGTCCACGGATCGGTGGTGGCGAGCGGTGGCGCCTCAACCTCTCCGGCGTGGAATCCACCGACTCTGGTGGAACAACGTTGAGTGGCGGTATGAGGACCTTCCCGATGCCAGGTCCAGTCACGCGGTAGCACGGTGGACTGTCGGGTGTGTACTCCGGCGACTTGGCACGAGGGACGGAAGAGATCGCCTGCTTCCCGGTGGGGGAGAAGACAATCTTCTTCGTGATGGCCTTTCGAGGAGAAAGGATCCCCTTGGTTGGCCTTCTGGTCCGCTGCATCTTAGGGCTAATGACACCCTTCCCTGCAAGGGACTTCGCACGAGCTCCAGGCAAACGGCCTCGGGGTGAGGCCGATCGGCCTGCTTCCAGCCGGCCGGCCAGGGGTTGGCGCCCCCTGGCCTCCTGTTGCGTGGCGACGGCCTCCAAGAATGCCACCTTCTCGATGATCTGTAGACTGCTCGACGAAGACGGCTCCATGATAGGAGAGGTGGGTGAGTATGGCGATCCCTCGACGTTGGATGCTGATTTTGGGCTGGAGGTGTCCTTGAAGTTCCCCATGGTGGTAGGATCTCAGAGGTTCTGGGTTTTGGGAGAGAGGAGGCAGCGAGAGGTTCTGAGGAAGACGATGTGGTTGCCTTTCGATTTTATAACGATGTTTTCACCAGAGGCTCCTCGGAATCTCAGAAGGGATAAGATATCAGAAGGTTTGAAACTTGAATTGGAGCGTGGGAGAACGGCGCTTGGCCGATCGGCCAGGGCCTGGCCGTTCGGCCAAGGGTAGCCGCGGCTTGGGCTCCTCCTTCTGGAAGGTTCTCTCCTCTCTTCCCTCAGATGGAATTTTGTGTCGCTTGGCTAGAAATAGAGAAGAAAATAGAGAAAAAAAATAGAGAATGGAATCCTATACTAGGGTAAGGCCCGTTTTAAGTCCGGCGAAGACTATGGATATATTTATTCCTCTATCTCGGATAGCTCGAAGACATCCATCTCTTCGAGGTCCGGCATTTCGGGCTCAAGGAATACTTTAAGTCTTTGGCCATTAGCCTTGAATGCATTCCCATAATCGTCCTGGAGAGTTATAGCTCCATGATCGGCAGCATTTATAACCGTAAAAGGTCCTTCCCACTTACTCCTAAGCTTACCATGACCAAAAAGACGAACGCGAGAGTTAAAGACTAGTACCTTATCTCCGGCGTTGAACTCCTTGATCTTGATACGCTTGTCGTGCCATCGCTTTGTACGTTCTTTGTACAATTTTGAGTTGTGGTAGGCTTTCTCTCTCCATTCATCCAATTCAGCTAGCTGTATTTGTCGCTTAACTCCAGCTGATTGGAGGTCCATGTTCCACTTCTTGATTGCCCAGTGAGACTTGAATTCCATTTCTACTGGTAGGTGGCAGGTTTTGCCATAGACCAGTTGATATGGAGTCATACCTATAGGGGTCTTGTATGCTGTTCGATAGGCCCAGAGTGCTTCAGGAAGCTTGCTTTTCCATCCCCTCCCCATGGCATCGACTGTCTTTTGTAAGATGTTCTTGATCTGCTTATTAGACGTCTCTGCTTGCCCACTTGTTTGAGGATGATATGGCGTGGCAACCCGATGATTTACTCCTAACTCGCCGAGACATTTCCTGAATGTTTTGTCGATGAAGTGTGAGCCTCCATCGCTGATCACGCCTCTCGGAACTCCAAAGCAAGGAAATATGATTTCCTGGAACATTTTCTTTGAACTCCTTGCGTCGGCCGCAACACAGGGTAATGCTTCAACCCATTTGGACACATAGTCCACAGCTACCAAGATATACTCGCATTGCTCTGACATGGGGAAGGGACCCATGAAGTCAACTCCCCACACATCAAATATCTCAACTTGGAGATTATTTTGAAGTGGCATTGCATCACGGGTGTTGATGTTCCCGTGCTTCTGACATCTTGGACAGCGCCGCACAAATTCTTTTGTATCTCCATACATGTTTGGCCAAAAGAATCCACTTTGCATTGGTGCGAAAGGCTCCATAATGCCCTCCATAGGGTGAGGAGTGGCAACGCTCAAGAATTTTGCGGGTCTCACATACTGGGATGCAGCAGCGGAGTAAGCCATCCGCACAAACCTTGAATAGGTAGGGGTCGTCCCACATATGAAATCTGCTGAGGTGGATTAATTTCTTCTTATCCTCTCCTGGCGGGACATAACCAGTAACCATGAAATTCACCAGGTTGGAATACCATGGATGAGTGGTTGTGACCTTGAGGAGGGTGTCATCTCTAAGGTAATCATTGATTGGCAGGTCCGATCCTTTAACTTGTAATCTCGAGAGATGATCTGCCACACAATTATCTGCGCCCTTCTTATCCCTGATTTCTAAGTCAAACTCTTGAAGGAGCAGTATCCAACGGATAAGACGTGGCTTTGCATCTTTCTTGATCAATAGATACTTTAGTGCAGCATGATCCGTGTATACCATCACCTTAACTCCAACCAAGTAAGATCTGAACTTGTCCATGGCAAAAATGACTACCAGAAGTTCCTTTTCCGTTGTGGCGTAGTTTAGCTAGGCCCCAGTCAGTGTCTTGCTTGCATAAGATATTGCATAATGGTGCTTATCCTTGCACTGACCGAGCACTGCGCCCACAGCTTAGTCACTTGCATCGCACATTATTTCAAAGGGCAGGCTCCAATCTGGAGGCTGAATGATGGGTGCTGAAACAAGTGCCTTCTTGAGGGTGTAGAAAGCTACGAGGCAATCTTCGTCGAAAACGAATGACTTCTACTTGGCGAGCAAATTCGTCAAGGGTCTTGCTATCTGAGAGAAATCCTTGATAAATCTCCGATAGAATCCGGCGTGGCCGAGAAAACTCCTTACTCCCTTGACATTGGTCGGAGGGGGCAGCTTTTCAATTACCTCGATCTTTGCTCGATCTACTTCTATCCCTCTTTCTTATACTCTATGCCCAAGGACAATTCCTTCTCCAACCATGAGGTGACACTTCTCCCAGCTAAGGACCAGATGTGTCTCCTCACATCTCTCAAGAACTTTGTCTAAGTTCTCGAGGCATTCTGCAAAACTCTTGCCATAAATTGAGAAGTCATCCATGAAAACTTCCATGAATTGCTCCGTTGCTCGATAAGGTCAGAGAATATTGCCATCATACATCTTTGAAATGAGGCAGGTGCGTTGCAAAGACCAAATGACATTCGACGATATGCGAATGTTCCATAGGGGTAGGTGAAAGTGGTCTTACTCTGGTCATCCGGATAAATAGGAATCTGGTGATAACCTGAGTAGCCATCGAGGAAACAGAAGAACGAGTGCTTGGCCAGGCGCTCAAGCATTTCGTCGATGAAGGGCAGGGGGAAGTGATCCTTCCGGGTAGCCTTGTTGAGCATCCGGTAGTCAATGCACATCCTCCATCCGGTGACTGTCCGCTGAGGTATAAGCTCATTTCTCTCGTTGCGAACGACTGTCATACCTCCCTTCTTCGGGACCACTTGAACGGGACTGACCCATTCACTATCTTGCACGGGGTATATGATACCGGCGTGCAAGAGCTTCAGTACCTCTTTCTTAACCACTTCCCACATCGCATCATTCAACCGTCGTTGATGCTCTCTTGACGGCTTATGGTCTGGTTCCATAGGGATGCGATGGGTACAAAGGTTGGGGCTGATCCCCTTCAAATCCTGTAGAGAATACCCAAAGACGGATCGGTGTTTCTCTAGGATTGTCACGAGTCGCCTTGCTTCACTCTCTGATAGCTCGTCGCTAATGATAACAGGCGTGGCTCGGCTGTTGTGGAGGAACGCATACTTCAATCCAGATGGCAGCGGCTTCAATTCAGGGAGGGGAGGTTGCGGTTTCTCCGTCTCGCTGAGCTTGAGGTAGCCGCCCAGTTCTGCTTCCTGGATGAAGTGTTGGGCATCCTCTTCAATACTGGGCTGAACGAGTTCTTCCAGTAATTTGCCCATAGCCTTGTCCAGAGGGTCTTGCTTCGGTGCTTCTTCTGCCATAGTGTTCACTGAATGAACTAGGCTGACCGAGTATATTTCTTTGCCAACCTTGAACTGAAGAGAAGTTCGGTCCATGTTGGGGTTGACAAGTGGCTCTATTGGCTGTCCAATCAGGAAGAATGTATCGCCTTCAGGAATATCGAAGATGTGGAAATCCAGGAGTACCTTGTTCCGTGTCATTTTTACTGACACAACTCGCAATATTCCCTTGCTCTCCAACATCTGGCCGTCGATCCACTTCAAGCGCTTACTGGAAAAGGACATGGGTTCGTCTGGTGCAATAGCAGATGCTACCGCACAGGACATGATGTTAACCCCGACCTTCGGGTCGTAGATGACTTCCTGTGACTCAGCGTCCCCAATAGTGCAGAGGAGTATTCTGAACTCTGGGTAGATCTCGATGGGTCTACTGCAAAGCTCTACTTCCTCTGTCCATTCCTTGCTCATAATGGCAGTTAAACCCTCAATCTGCCGGGTGGCTTCAGGAATGAACGCCTCAGATCGGGAGCACTTGCATTGCAATTCCTTCGGCATGACAGATGTGTTGCCGAGTGACATGTACTCCTCTTCGGTGAAGAGGGGGGTACGAACTGTGGCAATGCGTTGATAAGTGGTTCTGGATCTGGGGTCTTGAGTGGTGGTTCGGGAATCTCCTCGATGAACGGTGGAGGTGGACAGGATGAGGCTAACAGGGTGTGAATCTGTTGCTTCTCTATTGGCTCTGGTGGATCATCAAACACTTCGGTATACTCGGTGCTGGTGAGGACCTTGTTCAAAAGATCTTGAACTTCGTCCACGGTCTTGTACAAGACCGATCCTGCGAAGGCCACATCAATGAAATGTGCGCTATCCGCATTCAATCCGCCAACGAAATGTTGCATTAGCATCTCCTCTGGAATGCCGTGAGGCGGTCCAGAATTGACCAAACACATGAATCTTGCCCAGGCTGCTCCAATTGACTCATTCTCTTGCTGAAAAGTCAATAACTGGATACGCAATGTACGGACCTTGGACACGGGGTAGAAGAACAAACAGAACTCATCCTTCAGTTGTAACCAATCTCCTCCAACTCCGCTTGCAACACGGTCGTACCAGAATTTAGCCTTCCCCGTCAGAGAGAACGGAAAGAGCTTCAACCGGAGGGTGTTCTGATTCATACCGACGATAATGAGGAGAGAACAATTCTCCTCGAATACCTGCAAGTCAGTATAGGGATTCTCGTCCTTTCTACCAGAAAAGGACTGTGCACGAACCATAGCTACGAGACTAGGACGGATCTCGTAACCATCAGTGTAAATGGGGTGGCATGATGGTGGTGGTTCCAAATACTCGCGAGATGGGACCACCGGATAACTAGGGGTGCCTACTGAAGAATTAGAAGAGCACTCCATATGGTTAAGGTGAAAAAGCGTATAGCTAACAAAAATCTAAACTAGTGTTGCTACCGTTCCCCGGCAACGGCGCCAGAAAAGCTTGTTGGCACTCCTTAGCCTATACGAGAAAAACTCCGCAAGCGCACAGAGACCGATGTAGCCTTTCACCAGGGGAGTGATACCTGGGATATCGAATCCAAAGAACGGCAGACGCGACTAGCCTAAATCTAGTTAACCGGACCCCACCAAGGAAAAGAATGGCGAGGGTAGAGGGCCTAACTTTCAGATAGCCTACAACTACTCTAGTAAAAACTTATCTACTAACCTGATCTGCTTCGGCGGCTGGAAGAGGAAGGGTCCAGACGGGGTAGAAGGGGGACCCAACGGCAACCTGCTACTACTGCTACGAAAACACCTGAACGTTGTGGTCGCACAAAGGACGGACAAGGCTTTCACCACTTGCCGCCTACCACTCTCTTTCCGTGGGGGTGGAACACAATCCAAGGTAACTATCAAGTCTAGGTACCGCACCTACACTATCAAGATACTGACTACTGCCTAGCGCTAAGGCACAGAAAACCCAAATGGACAGGCTAATGTCCACGCAGACAAGGGATCCCGCAGATCAAATGCTAGTGGATAAAGTAAGTACTAAAAGTAAAGTATGAACTAGCGAGAAACTGAAAGTAGACGAAGAACTTAACTTACTCAAAAGCTTGTTCCCCAGGGGTGGCTACAGAAGTAGAGGAAGTTCGAGACACTCCTCGACTCCTCTCCTTAGCTCTGCTTCCGCCAGAGACCTCACCCCTCACTCTCCCTATTCTACAAATATGTAGACTACAACTTCAAGAATCTATCCTTCTCCTATGGAATGGTGTGTCTTGAGAGCGAAGGGGACATCTCCTTTTATAGCTTGAGTAGGTCGGTTGATCAGCTTAGAGTGTAAGCTACCTTGCCATGCAACTGCCATCTGAAGTTCAACTGAATTGGCGTCGGTGCCTGGCCGTTCGGTCGGCCTCTGGCCGATCGGCCAGGGATAGGTGCCATCTGGCACCGCCTTCCACAGGTACGGTTCTGATCTTCTCCTGGTGTCGGTAGTTTGACGGTTACCGACCAT
Organism: Digitaria exilis; assembly: GCA_015342445.1. Lineage (NCBI taxonomy): Eukaryota > Viridiplantae > Streptophyta > Magnoliopsida > Poales > Poaceae > Digitaria > Digitaria exilis. Next base: position 653,322 of record JACEFO010002296.1, read on the forward strand.
AGACAGTTAGGCCATGCAAGGTGGGCCCTTCTATTCATGTGCTATGCCTTTCGGTCCTTTGGATCAAACCGACCTTGGATGAACGTCTCAGGGGCTTTGCATGTGTGTTAGTTTTCCCCTGGATTGATGACATGGCATTTGGCCAAGGTTGCTGGCCGGCCGGCCAAGAATTGGCCGTTCGGCCAGGTTTTGTGGCCATTTTGCCCCTCTTTTCTGTCACTTGCTCCTGAAACTAAATAAACACCAAAACTTGTGGAATTCATTAGTTTAAGCAATTTATAATATGTGTGACATGCAAATTATATGAATTCTGGTGAAATGTTGGCGGTAAAACTCATCAATATTGACCGTCAACACACCCAATTCAATAATTGTTGAACCGACATTGAATTCTTTTTTGCAAAGGAGAATAACTGCTCAAATCTCCATTTAGGAACCCCAATATCCCAGAGATCATTCCAAAATGAGACTGTAATGCTTTTCTGAACCTTGCAAGAGGCAATCATGAAATAATTCCCTCAGAGAGACATACCATCCCTCCACCAGAAGGATCCTACTCCCTTCCGAACATAAGGTGGAGTTCCATTCTTGTATAAACATTGCCAAGTTAACTGAACCCGTGGAAAATTCAGATTATTGTAAAATTTGTGCAGGAATTTTAGTAGTAGAGTAGTGTTATGTGTTCTTAGATTGATAATGCCAAGACCCTCATCCTCCTTACTCTTACATGCAGTTTGCCAAGCCACTAAATATCCCCCTTTTTGACCAGTCACCACCATGCCAAAGAATATGCTTTCTATTATTATCAATTTGATTAAGAATCTCTATTGGCAGTTTCAGAGTACACATGTAAAAACTAAAAAGTGAGAATGACAGAGTAGATTGAGTTAATAAGAAGGAACTATGGAAACTCCAACCGGCACAATGTTGATCTAAGGATGTGCTCAGAGGAGGTAGGAGGGGTGATTTGTAAAAGTGAATTTATAAATCACCCCTCCACCTCCCCTGAACTTTGCAAATCACCCTCCCATCTTCCCTGAATGTGCCCTTGGATCAACATCGTGTGGCCTAGATTGAAGTTTCTATAGTTTCCACGGGAAATTGGTTTCCACCAGATATGTCCCAAGAAGAATTAACCTTCTAGCATAAGGAAGAGATATTCCACCTTATCAACAAGTAATTGTATTCAGACTTTGTTATGGTAAAATGGAATGACTTAGATGCCCTTAATGAATAGAAAAGAGTTTATATGGGCATGCAACATGTAAAAAAATGTATGGAGAAGTTTAAAGACAAAATGCAATTAAGCAGGGTCCTTAAGTTGGTTCAAAATCATTGGATTTTTGTATTATTTGGAAGACATAAATGGACATAATATTACTTTACAAATCTATTGAATGTTTCCGAATAATCAAAAGGTTATTAATGAACTCACTTGAAATTTGAATTTTGTCCATTTTTACTTCTGATGGGAAACTTCAAAAATGTTTCTTGAAAACAGAAAACTCGATGAAACGTTTGAATTCAGTTGCATAGATTATTACCAGAGCACGAATATCTACTTGTGTCATTCGTAATCTGTATTCCTGCCGGAAACCAGGAATATGAAAGGAAACAGTTCAACGAGATTTGCGGAAGACTGTGCGTCCATACGGAGTCAAGTCAGTCAGTCAGATAGGAAAAAAAAAATTCTGGGCGAGAAAAGGGAAAAGAATCGAAGAGACAGCAGTCGCTTTCTCCCCCCAGCCCATTCCCCCAAATCTTCATCGGCTCTGACAGATCGCCGGCGATCTCCTCGTCAGCCGCCTCCAATAACCGCTGGCGTCAGCCATCACCCAGTGCCTAGGGGAGCCCTGGGACAGCACCGTGCCGTAGGAATCTGTAGCAGCGGCGGTGGGACGAGCCGAGGGAAGAGGGGATGACTAGCTTGTCGATCACGGTGATGACGCTGAATCTGCACGAAGGAGAGCAGCCGAGCGAAAGCCCCAACAGCTGGGAGAAGCGCAGGGACATCTGCGTCAGCGTCATCACCAGCTATTCCCCCACCATCCTCTGCACTCAGCAAGGTGAGCGCTGGTGATGCTCGCGATTCAGCTATCAAAGCTTGGGAGCTAAGCTATTGCATCTCTTGTATTCAGTTGATTTGGTTCGTAGGCACAACGAGATGCTGATTTAATGCATTTTCTTGTTAGATATAAGTAGTGCTGCTGTAGGGATGGAACTGAACTTATGAAGTCTGAGGCTAGGTTTTATTTATTGAGATTTACTCTTCTTCAATCACGTTGATTGATGTCATGCTCACCCATCAATCACTCAAAATTGGGGGATTTGGGGTTAGGGTTTGGGGGATTTGGTGGTTCGGGAGTACCTGTTCCCTCCGGACCTAGATGAAGCTCTGGGCGTCTCGCCGGGCGGCCGTGGAGACGGGAGAGACGGTGACAGAGCTCTGGCGGCGAGGGTGCTGCTGAAGCCAAGAAGTGGAGGCGGCGGGGGCGTCTGGGCCGAATTGGTTAGTGTAGGGCGGCGGCAGCCGCTGGAGCCGACTGGGAGGTGGCGGTGGCACAGGCGACTTGTGACCCGCGACGCTAGGAGGATAGAGAAATAGATGAGGGGTGTGAAGAGAATCTAGGATGTTGAATTTAGATCCAATGGTCATAGATGGGTGACTGAGGGAAAACTAAATATCAATCAACTGATAAGAAGATATACTTCCTTTACCTTTTCCCCTTTTAGCATAGAGGTGTACTACTTGGATTGGTTAATGATGCCAGTAGTTTTGTCCGGTCCAGTTCATTTGATTTAGTAAGTTTTGGAGTGAATCCAGGATACTGATTTGGTACATCATCTGGTCATATTAGTGAGGTACTAGTTCTTAATTCGAGCTCCACTCTTGCATGGGGTTTCTAATTTTGGTTGTTTGTCACAGATCATGTGTCCCTGTTCACTCCAAACCTGCACCCCTTTATTGTTTTACTTGGTTTTAGTTTTCATTTTAGGCTGAAATAGCGGATTTATTATGCAGGATTGAGATGGCAACTGGACTACCTACAACAGTGCTTGCCGGGTAAAGATTGTCCACCTCAACGTGTTCTATGCTTTTTCATGCATGTCAAATGACATGATTAGTACTCTTGTTAACTTTTTTTTAGGAAGACTTTCCTAAATATTGTTGAGCTATTAGTGCTAAACTATCACAAGAAAAAATGTAGTCTACCAAAGATCGTAGTAGTCCATAATGTCAACTTTTTATCTCTTGTTTGAACGTGTGGAAATGTTATCTCATAAAACAGTGAAGCCACTGCATTACAATAAATGATCGATCAAATTGCTGTTAAATGCCACTTGGTCTGCGGTCCATTGCTTAAAATTAAGGCAATAGGCATGCAGGTTCTCAGCAAAACCTATTCTGTAATTCAAGAAAATTGCGGTCACACAATGTTTTGGAGGCGTTATGGCATCTCTTTTCCACTATAGAGGAAGCTAAAACCTCTTGTATAGAGCTTGCATGTAACAAGGACCATGTAGGCTTCCACCAGTTAAAACAGTTTGTCTAGCATCATGACTATAGTGCTGCATTGGCTATTGACTACCAAAGAGTACCAAAATGGAAACTAGTCTCAAGCAAGTTGGGTTAGGCTAGGTATGGAACCGAACAAGATGCACTAAAAGGAGTTAATAAAGAAATGTGTTAGTAATATGCAAAAAAAAGAGAAATGTGTTAGTAATAGTAACAATTGTAAGAGGTTCAAGTTTTGGGCATGTTGGCTCAAAATCCTTTGGGAACCCAGGGTGCGTTATGAATAATATTTTCTGATCGTAATCTACAGTCGCACAAAAAAGAGTCATGCCTTCTCTCTGATCTATAAACAAGATGTCCAGTTTACACCTTGTACCTGGTTATATGATGTTTGGCATTTGAAAGAAGTGGCCTTTTCTTACTTGATCAACATGCATCAATAAGTTCAATGACCAATGCTTTGCACTTATCTAGGTTATGAACAGTTTGGAATCTCAAGAAAAGGCTCACAGGACATGACTGATGAATACTGCACAATATTCTATGAAAAAGAGAAGGTTTGCAATTTGTGGCTTATCATTTGTGCACATTGTTTTTTAATTATATCATTTTACCTCAAAACATATCCATCTTGCTTCTATTATTCTAATGTTGAAATAAACAATAATGTATACACCTAGATGAGCTAAACTTCCATTCATTTGTTGAAGGTGGAGCTTACTGAAGGTGGCACATTTTGGTTATCAGAATCACCATCAGTGCCAGGAAGCATTTCATGGGGAGCAACTGCACCCTGCATTGCAACATGGGCAATATCCTTTGGTGTGATGCTCTTCTCGTGCTTTATCAATCAATAATTTTCGTAGTATCTTTATCAGAAGAGAGAGTGTATGTTGCCTTAACATGGTGTACACACGTTTCAACTCAAAAGAGTAGAACCACCTGGATTCAGTTTCCAGATCGTAAATACAAATCTTGATGAAGTCAGCCCTCGTGCTCGACGAAGAAGTGCTTTGCTTACATGGCAACATATAGCATCATTGCCGCCGAATTTGCCTGTTATATATTGTGGAGGCTTCAACACGCAGAAGGAATCTATGACTGGGCGGTTTTTGCTTGGCAGATCCAGGTAACAGCTTGGTGGAGGAAAATTTTATTAAAGTCAGCATGTCATTTTCCATATAACCGCAGCATATATGTTCTGCAATAAACTCAAACTTTTATCATGTAGAACATCATTTGCTCCTTGCATGAATTGCCAAGAGTTGGCAGACCTGTCCCATCCCTGCAGTCACCAGTGCGCACACACAACCACATGTTATATTACAAAAAAAGAAAATCACCTGTTATAAAAATTGTGCTACTAGCTTGCAATTTTTTTTTTGCATCAGATCCAAAACTAACTTTTTGCGTCTTCTGCACGTAATGATTGAGATTTAGTATGCCATCTTTTATTTTATTTTTTTCATTTTAAAAATAGACAAAATACACTTGATAGTTTTTTAAAAAATTGACACTTCTTGTTTTTAGTGCCCTACATAGTAGGTACTGTAGAGAATTGGGGAAACACCTCACACCCAAACGTTGGGGGTGACCTTTCATTATATAGGCCGTATAGGCTTGGAGTACAAGAAAACACAATACAAGCACAAATACAACTCTATCTCTAACATCCGCCCGCAGTCGCAGGGGGATTTTCAAGAACACCTAGACTGGACATAAAATCAGTAAACAACTGTACATGTAGTCCCTTAGTCATAATGTCAGCAAACTGTCACGAGGAGGAACATGAAGAACACGAACTTGGCCCAAGGCCACCTTCTCGCGAACAAAGTGAACGTCAATCTCGATGTACTTCGTTCGTCGATGATGAACAGGGTTGGCAGTCATGTAGACGACACTAACATTGTCATAATAGACAAGCGTAACCTTCGAGAGGGGAACAGGAAGCTCCTGAAGAAGCTGGTGAACCCAGCAACACTCAACCACTGCATGGGCAACAGCTCGGTATTCTACACTCAACCACTGTGGTCTGTAGGGATGAAAACGATCGGAAACGATCGAAAATATCCATTATCGTTTCCTATCATATTTTTTTTACTCGGAAACGATACGGAAACGATACACTCGGAAACGATAACGATAACGGAAAAATCGAACATCGGAAACGGAATCATCGGAACGAAAATGTATCGGTATCGGTCGATATCGGAAACTCAAATCGGAAATCCCATGGGCATGAATGTACATATATGTGATGAGCCCGCGATCACAAGTTCGCAAATCACAACCAAAGCAAGTAATGAACAATCCAACGTACTAATATAGTAATATTACTAGTGCCACTTAGTACTTAATTAGTAGAATCAACATACCAGTATTATTTACATCCTACTCTTTTTTAGTTGTATTAAAAAACTTTATTATAGAATCATTTGTACATAAGCTAATAGTGGGTTCTGGGCCCTAATAGTTATAGGTTTCTACTTCTCTTTTTTAGTTGCGGCAACGATTTCACAAAGAGAGCTTCTCATCCATTCAGTCATTGTCCTTACCCGTTCGCATGCCATCTTCATCATTCTCTTCCGTCTTCTCCTCTCTCTCACCGCAAGTGCTTTGCTCTTCCAGCTCGTCCGGCCACGCCCACATTCACAGGCCACAGGCACCGCCGCACCACCACCAGCCATCGCTAGAAGCTCCTCCGTCTCCGCCCAAACGACTGCGGACTGCGGCCCTCCTTCTTCACAGCGCGAGACACCCCTCGACCTACCGGCGTCCGGCGACAGCACTCTTCCATGTGGACCTCCCAGCAGGCATGTAGCGTCTTCCTGGCCGGCGTCCCCAGGCTTGCGCCCTCCAGCTCAGCGTCCCGATGTAGCGTTGACCTGCCGGCTGGCCTGGCGGCGACGGCGAGCTCGGTGAGTTGCGTTGGAGTAATGGAATGAATCCCCAGCTGGGTGGGTTGTGATTTAGTGTAGTTGAGCCATTGGAATTCGAAATTTCGACGGAAAATTTTCGAGATAATTCGGTCGGTAATGCTATTCGGTGGAACAAATCCTCTCCCGTTTCCGTTTTCGTTTCCGACACATTTTTCCCGTTTCTGTACCGTTTTCGAGTTCTATCGTTTCCGTTTCACCGTTTCTCATATTCTACGGAAAGGAAATTCGGTTGATCGGGAAATTCTGTAACCGTTTTCATCCCTAGTGGTCTGGCGCTTGGATGACCAAGAGATGAGAGTATCACCAAGGAAAACACAGTAGCCGGAGGTAGAACGTCTGGAGTCAGGGCAACCAGCCCAATCAGCATCTGAGTAAGCAGTAAGGGTGTCGACAGGACCAGCACCAATGTGAAGGCCAAAAGAAAGGGTACCCTTCACATAGCGCAGGATGCGCTTGACAAGCGCAAGACGAGGCTCGCGAGGATCATGCATGAGTAAACAGACCTGTTGAACAGCATACACAAGATCTGGGCGAGTTATGGTGAGATACTGCAGAGCACCAGCTAAGCTGCGGTAACCTGAGGGATCAGCAACAAGAGCACCATCTGTGGCAGACAGCTTGGACTTAGTATCAACAGGAGTCGTTGTAGGGTGACATTCACTCATACCGGCACGCTGTAGAATATCCAAGGCATACTGTCGCTGAGAGAGAAATAATCCAGTGCCGTGCCCAAGAAGTGATGAAGAGCACCAAGATCCGTCATAGCAAACTCACTGCTGACCAATGATGTCTTGAAGAAGGACGGTTGAGGAAGCAGTCAACACTATGTCATCCACATAGAGTAGCAAATAAGCAATATGAGTGCGTGACTGATAAACAAACAGAGAGGTGTCGGAAAGGGAAGAAACGAAACCCAACTGTTGAATATAAGTCGCAAACCACTGGTACCATGCACGGGGAGCCTGCTTCAAACCATACAAAGATTTCTAAAGAAGACAAACATGATCAGGATGAGCCGGATCAACAAAACCTGGTGGCTGCTGGCAATACACAGTTTCGTCGAGATGACCGTGAAGAAAAGCATTCTTCACATCGAGCTGGTGAATAGGCCACTGGCGAGAAACAACAATACTCAGAACAGACCGAATCGTCCCAGGCTTGACAACAGGACTGGAAGTCTCATCATAATCAATGCCAGGCTGCTGAGAAAATCCACGGACGACCCAACGAGCCTTGTGACGCGCAAGAGAACGATCAGAGTGGAATTTATGCTTGTAGATCCACTTCCCAGTCACAACATTAGCGCCAGGTGGACGCGGAACTAGACGCCAAGTACCATTATCCAGCAATGTTTGAAACTCATCTGCCATGGCAGCTCGCCAATTGGGATCAGCAAGTGCACTGCGATAGTTTGCCGGAACAGGAGAAGCAACAACATGTTCACCAGACATATTCCGGTAACTGACGGGAGGAACAGTACCAGACTGAAGACGTGTGAGCCGATGTAAAACTGGAGGCGGTGAGGCAGTACTAGTCATCGGGTGGCGCGGCGGTGAAGGCAAGCTGATCAAGGGCCTCGTTGAAGGTGATGCCGGCGGTGGAGGCGATGATGTCGGTGGTGTTGCTGTAGACGGAGTTGAGGCCGCGAAGGAGGTTGAGGACGAGGGTGCCGTTGTCAACGGCGTGGTCAAAGTCGGACAGGGCATCGACAGCCTGCTTCATGGCCTTCCCGTAGTCTTCGATCGACAGGTCTCCCTGAGTCAGGGTGTGGAACGCGTGACTCAGGAAGATCGCACGAGGTGCCTTATTTGCCTCGAGGCGTTGTTGGATCGCAACCTAGAGCTGGTGGGCAGTCTGATTCTTGGCCATCGTGAACTCGAGTACAGACTCGGCGACGGTGCCATAGAGCCAGCTGCAAACGCAACAGTCGGCCGCACGCCAATTGTCGGTGAGGGGGTTGGGAGCAGGGATGCCATCGATGTGCGCGAGAAGGCCGAACTTCCCGCACAGCGCCTCGAAGTATTGGCACCACTTGGTGTAGTTGGAGGCGCGAAGCTCCAACTGCATGGGGACGTGGGATTGGACGGCGACCGAGGAGTATGGAGCCGCCATCGGAACGTCAGTCGGAGGGGGGTGTCGACGATTGGAGGAGGGGAGGCGCTGACAGAGGAGGCACTGTTGTCGCCGGCGGAGGAAGAAGATTCGTCGGTGACAGAGGACATCAACAGATTGGATCTGTTGGGGTGAGGGCGGCCGACCAGGGAGGGAGGCGCGCAAGGGAGAGATCGCGGCCAGGGGGGCAGCGGAGGGAGGCCTGGGTTGGGAAACCTAGGACTCGTGATACCATGTAGAGAATTGGGGAAACACCTCACACCCAAACGTGGGCGGTGACCTTTCATTATATAGACCGTATAGGCTTGGAGTACAAGACAACACAATACAAGTACAAATACAACTCTATCTCTAACAGGGCATGGTATTGCAAGCATGTGAAACTTCAGAACCAGTTTGAATATCAGAATTTGCATTGTTTTAAGTCCTTCATTGAGTCCTTTGGCTTCTTTATGAAATATTTGAGTCAAATGGCTTGTTAAATAATACTAAAGCTTGACTGTACTCATTTTTTAAAGATGTCTATTTGGGAGCAGTCAGCAGAGTACTAATGTTTCTACTGAGGTCCCTCTAATTAACATTTTGTAAAATTGTATTTTCTTAGTATATAGGTATCTGTCTTTTAGGGAAGTAACTGGGCAATTTCCTTCAGTTTGTTTGTTGACATAATTCTTTGTGGTGTATATACAGAGAACATGGTGTGGTGGGTGACATGAGAGATGCGTGGCCAAATGCTCGCGTGCGAAAAAATGTTTCACTAATACACACATACCATGGATTTAAAGGTGCTCCTTTAAACACCATTTAAATCCTTTTTTGTTCTTTCCATTGTACCAAAAAAAATACTTTGTTTGTTATATTTACACACTTAGATGACAGCAAGAATGTTACTATAGATAACTATTACTCTGCTTACACATTTCGTTGAATTTTCATAGCAACCTTTGGTATAGAAAAATTTACATTTATTATCACAAAATAATATCAGGAATTGAAAAGCGAATGACTTGAATATGCTACCTGATGGTTTATTCAGTTTCATATTGATATAAATTAGTTTTATTTATCTAGCCTTCATCTAATCAGCTTTCTTAAAGAAGTATAATATTTCAGAATTCTGTATTATTTTTATCTCTGTAATGTTGGCCATGGACGTATTGAGATTTGTTCAGTAAACCTAGTTATCTTCTCAATTATACCTGCCAAATTTCTTTTTTTTTTTTTTTTAACTATTCGGACATCATAGTCTGTGTTTTAGCAACCTAATCAGACAAATGTTTTGTTGCAGGGGAAAAACAAGGTGCTGTAGAATTTCTCAAATTAATATTTAGAGCTCTTTGCCTGTGCTGGGATCGACAGACACAGGATTTGCATATTGACTGGATCCTATTTCGAGGGCGCCCACTCGTACCTGCACTTTGTGAGGTCATAAATGACAATATAGACGGTGTTTATCCATCCTCACACTTCCCCATCTTTGCTGAGTTTTTGCTTCCACGCTCGGTCCGTTTGGCTGAAACAACTTCATAGTCAGTCGTATATTCTTGTTATGATATTTTGTTGGTTATTTTTGTTTCCCATCCTTATCTCGATCATGGCACATTGTTTATTTTGGTCACTTCAATTGAGTTGGCAACAGCAGCCCTTGAGCCCATCCCCAGGTTTCTTATATGCTGCCATTACACAAAAGATAATCAGCATGACAGCATGCGTGGTCCTTGTCAGGAGGCTTATTTCGAGGGCAGTGGTGCTTCTCTGTTACTTATGGTTGCTATTCTTTTTTCTTCACACACATTCTTTATGCCGTTCTTGAATTTTGATGTATATAAAGTTATAAACTATGTTTACATGTTCTTTATGTCAATTGTGATCCACTGATGTAATGAAAATTCAAGAGTTTCATTTTTGCGATCTGGTACATTTGTGGTCCTTAAATATTGTCAAATTTATGACCTGGATAAATAATTTCACCTTTGCAAGTTGCTGTGTACTAAATCTAAGATTCAAAGTTCACAGTAATTCCTTTGCTATTGAATGATGTTGATGTTTGATTTCTGATTTTAATAATGTTGCTAAAAGTATGACCATCATATCAGTATTTGGTAAGCTTTAGCCTATGGACATCAGATATTTTTTTCTAAAGAGAGATTCATTTTAGGCTATGGAAACCGGACTTCTTTGGAAACTCTAATCAACATCATAGGGTACCCATCCTACGACTAAGATAAGATGTGGGATAATTTTCTAAATAACCCTTCCCATACTACTCAGCGCGGTGTGTGTGTGGTGTGGGGTGTGCGCAAGGGGGGGGGGGGGTCGTCGTCTCTGGTGAGCTCTCCTGCTAGGAGTGGGCCGATCGGCATAACCATGTTGCCGAAAACCAACATAAATCGAAGCTAAGGTTGAAAAATGAACGTTTTGTAGATGAATATTGCAGACCTAAACCCCATAGTTTAAGGGTTACAAAATAGACTTTTGTTTTCTAAAAACAAGGCATATTATCATGTTTACCCAAATTTGAGTAAATGAATACCAAAAAGTGTGGTTTTGATAGTTGAATGTTGGAAACTAGAATGATGGTTGTTAAATGTATTATTTAGAAAAATAAATATAAATCATGTTTATCCAAATTTTAATCAGGTTTTAAAGTGAATGGTCTTGATAATTAAGGGTTGAGAGGTGAAAAGTTTTCTAGTTGAATGTTGGAAAGTGGACTCGACCCATTGTTGAGGGTGGTTAATGGGCTTTAGTAATTTAAAAACACTACATGTTGACCATTTTAGATTTTGGGCGTGAAAAGTTTGTATAATTTTTTGCTCTCATGCATGTCTTAAGGGAAAAATGGCTCAACTTTTGGTTCTTTGGCCGAATATTTTAATAGAATTTGTCCATACCTTTCTTTATAAAGAAAACAAAAATTTACAACAGCTGGCTATTACAACATTGTCTCGGTAGACAGGACAAGTATACAACCCAAAAGGATAACAAGCCAAAAGGATAAGTTAAGTCTATCTTTCTTTGGTGAAATTTGTTTAATTGATTAAGTCGGTAGAAAAACATATCAACATATACGTACACTAAAGAAAGTAATTTGATGTTGTAGCTATTGATCCTTTTGCTATGAACATGGCCACAATTAGAAATGTTTGACCTAGAAAGAAAGCCAGAAAGTGGACTATAATTTAGAATAGAGGGAGAATATAATCAGAATGAACGTGACATGGTCGCATGGATATATTGCGTAGCCAAAAATTGTATGAGAGGCTAGAGAGGCTCTGTTGCATGGGGAGCCGTAGGAAGGGGTTTGAGACTTTTCTACGCATATGCATGCTCCCCATGTCTGGCAAGCTCGGGCCTCGGTGGCTCGGTGTCAAGGACTCGAGACTCGCGCGAGTGGAACCAGTCAGTCCCTGGCTCTGGCGTGCTCCGGCCCTCTCGTGTCCCGTGTCCAGCCGTCCCAGGAGCAGGAAAGCCCTCGTGCGCACACGCGCGCGGCCAACCGCACATCTGGCGAAGCTACGCAACTAAATCGGCTCACGGGCGGCCGCCCCGGGGGGCCACGGCCGGCGCCTCACGGCCACGAACCCTCATCCCCGCCTCTCACGGGCGCGCGCCCATGGCTTGCGTTCCTGGTCACCATTCCGCTCTCCAACGACTAACTGCCTGCCCCACCAGGCGTCGCCGCCGCATCGCTCGTGGATCCCAGAAGGGAAATCGGGCATAGTTTTACCACCAGTCCACCAGTTCATCAGCTCCCTGTTTGCATATCCTGCCGGCATCAGCTTTCATCACGTAGAGCTCGTGCTTCAGGGGCCCATCGTAAAGCGGTTTGATGTATCTGTATATGGTTGGGGCCACAGACCATTGCACTATGGCTGGCGTGCTACTCCAATTCAGTTGCTCCTAGGTGCTGCAAACGAAAATACTACGTCGGAGCATCTCACTGCGAAACACCCATCTCTCTCCATGTTGTTTATTGATCTCGACCGCAAGAATACCACTGCTGACCACTCGCTATAGGTTGGTCATATCATCAACCAACTTTTTCACTTGCCTTTGGCAGTGTCAGTTTAGACTTAGTTTACCTAACGAAGGTAGAATAAGGTAGGTGTAAATTGCACTGACCCCAAGAAACAGCTCTGCCCAACCACGTCTGCTGTGTCCTCCTCTCTGTACCATACACAGTTTTTTTTTTAAAAAAAAGATTATACCCATATATGGAGCTAATCCATTTTCCAAATTCATACGGCAACGTTATCTATTTTTCATTTGCCAGAATAAATAGAGTATACGCTTTTGCTTTAGGAAAAGAACACACGAAGAAGCTTCGAGATGGTTACGGCATGCAGTCACGCGAATGCATTGACGAGGGGACAAGTGGTCCTGACACTCTGAGCCTTGTTGCAAGCATGAAAACGATTCGGGCCCAGATCTAACAAGATACTACAATTTTGGAGTTTGGACGCATCGATGTGCTACGAACTTGCAAGTCCACGAGATGATAGCTACTTAAAACGTACAATGTTAATGTTCAGTTAACCAAGCAGGCCTTCTTATATGAGGTCATGCCGCCGGACGGACCGGACTGCTGGCCAGCGTCGGACAACCGGCGCCAGTGGGTCGTCTTCTCCAACCTCGACGGCATGACCCTGCGCGGCGCCGGCACGATCGAGGGCAACGGCGAGGACTGGTGGAACCTCCCCTGCAAACCCCACAGGGTACGCCCCGGATAGGCATTTCAGGATGCCGATCGAATTGTTGCAATCCCATGCATTATTCATTCGTCTCAATCTGACATCATAGCACATCAACACAATTCACAAGCTCCATGCCCAAATTCCCTGCAGGGCCCGAACGGCTCCACGCTGCGCGGTCCGTGCGACAGCCCCACGGTACGTGGCAAACGCGCCGTCCTTCCTTTGCATCATCGCCATCTTCCATGAGACTATTAAATGCAGCAGGTACGAAGCTCTAGGTTCGTTGGCTTAAGGCGTTTTTCGTATGTGTTTGTGCAGCTGCTGAGGTTCTTCATGAGCCGGAACCTGGTGGTGGAGGGCCTGAGGGTGGAGAACAGCCCGGAGTTCCACTTCCGGTTCGACGGCTGCAGCGACGTGCGCGTGGATGGGCTCTACATCAGCTCGCCGGCCAACAGCCCCAACACCGACGGCATCCACGTCGAGAACACCGAGCGCGTCGCCATCTACAACTCGAGGATGAGCAACGGTGGGTAGTTGACACGGATGCGGATTTGAGTTGGGTTTTGGTTAAATTTTGTAAGAAAGAGACGCCGTGACGTGTTGGCAACTGAGGAAAGTTTAACTTTTTTTCTGGAGTATAGGTGACGACTGCATCTCAATTGGCACCGGGAGCTACGACGTGGACATTCAGAATGTTACTTGCGGACCTGGACACGGCATAAGGTCTGTAGGCCCCTGTTTTCCTTCCTCTGTTTCCGTTCCTTTTCGGCAATTGTTTTTGTGCTAGTCGCGTGAACAAGAGATAAAACAACCTGGCATCTTTAAATTTTTTTCATGTTTTTTAAATCAACTGTTTGTTTGTCTTCATAAACGGTTACAACTTACAAGGACAGTGTTAGTCTGTTAGAAATTCATCGTGTATTCTACAAGTTTCATTAGGCTGTAGAGTGGTAGCAGTGGAAGGACGCACCTCAAAACTGAAAATTAGGGTTCAGGCGAAAGAAGCAAAAACATCCAAGGAATATGCGTGACGGCATCAGCTCGTTAGCTTAATTAGCTTTGAGTCATCTTCTTGTGCATTGTGATTCGTCGACCTAGATTACACATGATTTCGTAAGCATCCACCTAGGCCACTCACATAAAGAGAAGAGGCCCGTCACATGATCAGACGGTATGGATTGCATGGCTTCACATGTGTACAAAAGACTGCAACAACCTGCCTTGATTGTCACATTTATTCTGGTGCTTTTCGGGAAGCTGAATGAACGCCATGTTGTACTGTACTCTTGTACGTGTCACATTAACAGGGTCTCTTACTAATAAAAACACCTCTTCGCTTTGGTTGGCTCTGCATCGCAGCATCGGCAGCCTTGGCGTGCACAACTCGCAGGCGTGCGTAGCGAACGTGACGGTGCGGAACGCGGTGATCCGGAACTCGGACAACGGCCTGAGGATCAAGACGTGGCAGGGCGGGATGGGCTCCGTGTCGGGCATCACCTTCGACACGGTGGTGATGGAGAACGTGCGCAACTGCATCATCGTGGACCAGTACTACTGCCTGGACAAGCGGTGCATGAACCAGTCCACGGCCGTGCACGTCACCGACGTCTCCTACGCCAACGTGAGGGGCTCCTACGACGTTCGCGCCGCGCCCATCCACTTCGCCTGCAGTGACACCGTGCCCTGCACCAACATCACCATGTCCGAGGTCGAGCTGCTGCCCTTCAGCGGCGAGCTCGTAGACGACCCCTTCTGCTGGAGCGCCTACGGCCTGCAGCAGACGCCTACCATCCCGCCTGTCACCTGCCTGCAGGAGGGGCTGCCGGAGTCCCTCCTCGACAACCCGGACCTCAAGTGCCGATGAGGCCAGCAGCTCCGGTAATTCATAGTGTTCTCGATAGGTATATACATATATACTATATGTAGCGGAGTGTGTTGGGTACAAATATCATTTGAGTTATGCGGAGCTGTACATGTGTGCTTTTGCTCCCTCTCAATAAACACTAGAAACCATTGCGCGGGTTTGCCGCGCCTGGCCTGTGTTATTTCTTACATTTTTTTTTCGTTTGATTATAAAGCTATGTCGTCGTAGAAAAAATGTCATACAATATATAATAATACGTTGATGTAGTCACTCTGCAGTTCGAACTTTGGTTCTCAAGAACATATTTCAAAATTCATAATGCATAGCAAAGCTTAACTGTTATTACATAAAAAGCTTATATATTATTTAGGTGCCTACATATCAATTGCATAGTGAAACTTGTCAGGTCTTGTATAAGCATGTTGTTCACCTCACTTGCATATAGAACTGAAATGAGTACATTATGCATACAGGAAACAAAGATGTCCTCTATTTTTTTTTCATACAGAGGTTAATCAATAAAGACTCCATTGCTACATCGGAGATGATAGGATTTGATTCTCTTCATAAGATAAAATAACTGGATTTTCATAAGATAATCTTCAGAGCTATAAATATAACTTTAATTGAGCTATGTATGTGAGGAGCACAATTTCTTAAGGTTGAGATGAAACCATGTTAAGGGAAGAGGAAAGCCGGCATCACTGATGTCAAGAAAGGATTGATACGAAATTAGCTCTATAACATAATATCACAGACATAATCATTCGATTCTATTGTGCATGATTTAGTTATTTTAGTACATAGGTAACTCAATTAAAATCAACAAAGTTATTTGTATAGCATATACACGAACCTTGACAGATACAGATAAGGATATAATCTGTTGTGCATCTGGTGTTTGCATCCAAACACAATTTGGTATTTTCTTTTTCAGCTCATCAAATACCATCCATCAATTTCATCTCATCCAAACAATAGCATTGGTATTAAGCCCAATACCA
This sequence comes from Digitaria exilis, assembly GCA_015342445.1. Classification (NCBI taxonomy): domain Eukaryota; kingdom Viridiplantae; phylum Streptophyta; class Magnoliopsida; order Poales; family Poaceae; genus Digitaria; species Digitaria exilis. Next base: position 669,455 of record JACEFO010002296.1, read on the forward strand.
AAGCTAGTCAGATTTGGCATTGAGTCCAATGCAATTCAATACCAAGCCTTTCAATGTCTACATCCAAATGGAGCCTAATACATTTTTGAACTTTGTATCTCATTGTGTAATTGTTTCGATATCTAGTGTAACTACTACTAATGATAAAATTTGGATCAGTCAAAATATCTTAACGTATACTTCTCTTAGTATATTGGCAAGTAACCGAAGTATTGTTTATAGCTTATATGTATAGACCAATGGAAAGAAAATAAATAGTACCCAGTGGAGGCAAAAACATTTTTTAACCATAAACATCCAAAATGCTCTCAATTGCGTTGTATTTCTGTGGATTGGACGGCTTTTTGCTCAATATAAAGATCCTCGTGTTCATATGTTAGATTGTTAGGTAAATTATAAATTAGACAAAGAGATGCACAACAAATTACCAGGGAGAAGCATAGGCTCTGCTCAAGCCCTGCTGCCAGAGCAGGCGCGGAGTGTGTGCCGGTCACGGCGGCGAGATCTTTCCGCTGGACCCATGTATCAATCACCTACTTGCTGCACGCATGGAGCCTCAACCTTGATCTCATGGGCTTGTGTTCTGGCTTTGCCGCCACATGTCTGGTGTGCTGGCATTGTTGACGTGGTGGAGGTCGGCAACCATGGTGTGCACCAGCCAATTCCAATCACCAAACGGGCTCGGCTGCGAAAGGGGATATATCGCTGACTCGCAGCGCATGGGACAATGCTTTCAAAATTTGGCGACCAAGCACCAAGATGTAGATCCAATGGGCCAGAGATACCTTCTATTCTGGAGCTGACAACGGGCATGGCTTAATGACGTGCGGGTGGCCCCACATTACCCCGGTCTTCTCATATGCCTTCCTTGCCGGGGCGGGTAGACTCGGCCCGCTCGCCGTCAGTGGACGAGATGTGACTTGGGCGGGTAGACTCCTGTTCGTGCCCTTGTCCGTGTGGTATTACGGTAGTAATCCTTTTTTTACAGGGACGGCACGCCTAGTGGGGCCCACCTCTAGCTCCGTCGGTGGTGCTGGTGTTTATCTGCCCGTCTAGGGCGACCATCCTTAGCCACAAAGCCTCTTCCTTGTGGACATTTTTGCCTTCGTGTCCGTCTTCTAGAACAAGGGCAAGGTCGTCTCCCCTTTGAGGGCAGGCCTTGCCTATTTGCTCTTTCCGGCCATTGGCCACTTTCCCAGCGCTCGGCGAACCCTCGACACCACGGTGCTGACAGCATCGCTGAACGAGTTAAACAAAATGAAAAGTAGAGGAGCAATCATGACATAAACTAATTAGGGGCATTTTGTGGTTTATTTTAATCCAAATTAAAACATACATCATCATGTAAACAATAGTATAGACATGTGCATATTTGATAAGACATATAGAAAATAAGGAAATAACATAGGAGGTTTATAAGAAAGTTTGCAGTAGTAGGGCCTATACCGGGGGTTCCAGATGTGCTTCTACTCACCAATATGATGGGATTGTTCGATGTAGTCAGTCAAAGGTGATGTCGTGCACATGATTGCAATGCAGGTGTGCCTCCAGGAAGTAGACGAACACAATCTCCAGGAAGTAGATGAACCGAATGAGCAGTTAGGCAGATGCGCTCCCAAAAACTAGATCAACTTTCTACTCTTGAGTTGACGAGTCTTGGCAAAGGACACAATTTAGGAAGCCTACTCTTCCAAATCCTATGTGCATGCAGAGTGCCAAAACGGGGAAGTGCAAAAGACAACATAGACGATACAGACATCACCACGTTGGACATGCGCGAGCCGACCACATCAGTGAGTTACAATTCATCGTCAACTTGGATATCATGTTTGGTTCGGTTTCAGCCGACAACTCTGCAGCGAAACGGTAATATCTCCCACATCCGGTGTCCAATGGAGGTGTTCTTTGATGCATTGGAACCGTGACGATGACGAGACTATTTTTTTTAATATGGTCCTAGCTCCAGATGACTCATGGATTATATTGTGTGACCATGAAAGTTGCTACCTCACCTCTTTTGCGCCATCAAGGGGCTTTGTATTGTGTTGGGCCTTATTCTCATGTTGTGGCCGACCCTCATGGTTTATCTTAACCCTCGGATGCCATGTTGCCTTCATAAACTCAGAAACCACTACCTTTTAGACTTGGGTTTTGTTTAGTTCTTTTCCATTATGAAATAGACGTGTTCATTGTAACTGTGATATTAAGTCCATTCATTGTGATCCAAAGCTTCTGTTCTTGTTCTACAACCTGTCGATGGCAATTTGTCCTTTGTTATTCAGAGCTTGAACTCTTGTTTGTCTCTATTTCATATACATCTGCAATTTCAGATTGTGAAACTTTCATGCTTGTGTTCTTCAATTTGTTTGTGGGGAATAGCCTTGGTGGCGAGGTCAATTGGGTTGATAACAAAGCAATTGTTTTAACGGTTGTAGGGGTTCAAATCAAGTCTGATTAGAAGCCCAGATCATCAACATTGTTGTTCCACCAATCAAAATTACCAATACCTTTTGGAAGATCTGGCTACTGCTACATCTGCTGCAGTGGAGCTTTAGTGTATCATGCAAGGAAGGCAAAGAAGTGGGTGCCTCTCATATAGGCACTAGGGACTCTTGGTAGCGAGATTAATGTCACAAAATGTAGTAACTCTCAGACATTAAGAGGGTCACTTACTACTTGTGTTGAAATAAACAAATTAATGGTTAGTTACAGTTACAGGTCACTATGCATCAACTATTATTGGTATTAGTTACTAACCACTCTTCAGTTACTAGTCAATAAACCACAATTCAATGTGGTAAAACCAGACTAAGCCCAACCCACACATCACGTCACATCCGGCTCGGTGAGGCGAGATGAGCGTGCATGCATCCCTTCCTTATTAATTGTTTACTAGGTGTATCAAGGCTCCACCTTATAAGTTGGTTATTAGGAACTTTCTCGAATTTCAAGGTGGTATTATTATGACGTTAACTACCCTAAAAACCATAGGCCTTGGGGCTTGTTGAGCATTTTTAAATATGATGTTGGCCCATTTAAACACAATCTGCCCCCTGTGATTCCTCTTCCAATTCTGCCTAATTCATATACCCAATTCCCCATTCCCTACTATCCTTCCCCAATTCCTGTTCTTGGCGCTAGTTAATGACAAGTGTTGGAGACATATGGATTCCACTTTTGTTCCTTGCTCCACCCTTTTGCCTTCCACCATCTTTTCCTTTGGTTGTCACTGAGGTCCGGACATTAGATGCACAGCATGCTGAGATTCATTCTCCCTTCTCCGGCAAAGAAAGGACCTGATGAACATTAGGACGAAGAACCATAAGACTGAAGACTTGGCTTTGATGCTTCCCATTTACGACAAATATCAATTATTTGATGGCTTGATCATCACAAAGAAAGTAAGAAATGGACTATTTCTGGTTTGCAGGATCGAAGATAGAGTTGTTTAGGTATTTATTTCCTAGGGAAGTAATGAAGATGGCTAAGAAAGAGGTTAATTATCAAGTATATAGCCAGAGGATGAAGGGAAAGAAAGCGATTGAGCGCCTATGAGCAAATGAAGAAGGGAAATTAATATATGTACAATTAAAAAATTCATACTTTAGAAAATACCATCAGAAGATTGTGCTTTAGATTATTAACATTGAAACTTCGTGGGAACACGCGGAGTATGTGTGTGATGGTTGCTGGGTGAGTACGTTGGTGTTTTTTTATAAGGGCAATTGCGTTTTTACCCCTGTTTGATCTTCAATTGTGATTTTACCCCTACTTTTCTTCACTTTACGTTTTTACCCTTACTATTTGAAAATGAAGCCTCATTTTACCCCTACTCCGTTAACAGCACATAACAGTGTTAGAAAGGACAACTTTGCCCTTGCAAATACACCCCTGTTTTTTAAAAACTTTGTGAATATACCCCCGACATTCAGTTTCGGCAGCATTTTACTATGAATTGACAGCAATATAGCCAATTATAAATAATGTATACAGAACTTTACATATCTCGAATTTACAATTTAGGCATTGATTTTAATGCTAGAGCAAAGAAACTCCATAGAGACTGCAGGGAGATGACAACGGTTCAGAACAAAGCATAATTGCTAGCGAATAGTCACACGAAGCTCCACTGCGCACTGGATGAGCTTTAGAAGCTACTCCCTCTGTCCCAAAATAGATGTCATTCCCGCTTCCCAATAAAAACAGCATCTTTGAGCATTAGCCAATTATATATAAAATAATATTAATATTTATAGTATATTATTAGTACCATTAGATAGATATTTGAATCTAGTTTTTTAACAAATTTATTAGAGATATAAATATTACATATATTTTTCTACAAATTGAGTCATACAAATTGAGTCAAAGTTGAGAAAGTAACACGTGCACGCATCCCATAGCGTCATCCTTTTAGGGACGGAGGGAGTATGCTGCATGGGGGGACGCACGTAGCGACTGTCGGAGGGCGAGGGCAAGGGGCCAGGCCGGTGGCGCCTCCATGGAGGTGGGCAGCCGCCGCCGGGGCACGAAGGGAGGGTGGCCCCGCTGCTCGCGCCTTCCCGCCTGCCCTTCCGCTGCCCACACCTGGCCCTGCGGGAGCCACGCGCACGCCAACCAGCCCACCAGCACGCACCAGAGCCACACTCGCCGCCCCAGACCACCGTCGCGTATCCTCGAACCCGGCGCTCGGGAGACCCGGAGAGAAGAGGTTGAAGGTGTAAAAGAGATAAGGGGCATTCTTGTCTTTTCACAATATTCTAAAAGGTTTTGTTATTTTTTTAATTTGTTAAATCCTACCGCAGCTAACGGTGTCTAAAGTAGGGGTAAACGAAGTCTTTATTTTCGCATAGTGGGGGTAAAAACGTAAACTCGTCAAAAGTGAGGGTAAAATCACAATTGGACTCTAGAGTAAGGGTAAAAACAAACTAATCCTATATTTTTTTGTTCCACCTATATAAGAAATGTTCCTAAATATTATTGAGTGTGGTATAGTTTCAAAGATCTTATAACAAACACAATAGTGTAATCGCATTTCGATTTGGATCCTTAATATGTGAATTACTGATTTTTTTTCCAAGGATTAGAGGATGGGAGGCGTGACACGTGGGATTAGAGGATGGGAGGCTATAGCAGAGTGTGCAGAGCTTTTGCACTGCACGGGGGGTGGGGGGGGGGGGCAACTGGTTCCGGTCCGGGCACCCCGACCCCATCATCGGGATCAACCAGCACTTTAGAGGAACAAAAGATTTTTACTTCTTTCTTGGAAGATTTTTACTAGGTTACCTAATCAACCCAATCCATTAGCATAGTTTAGTTGATTTTTTTTTACGAAATCTCTTCTTATCTCCCTTCTCATCCAACATATGGAAGGCAAGAATGGAACCGCCATGGATCTTATAGATGGATACTGGTCCTTTCAAATCGTCAAAAGTAGCAAGGAGTACCTGCCAGTCCTCTCCCTCTTCACGGTTGAAGTCCTCCTCACCTCCTAGAGTTGGCGTCCACCGAGGCCTCCAGCAAATGTTGCGGCGGCGAATGAAGGGGACGGAGGTGAGCCGAGAACCTCTGGAGCCGCAGAGCCTACCACGCGAGTGGGTGCCAAAAGGAGCGAAAGAACCATATCTCATCGCGAACCATTGGATGCGCTCTGTCTCCACGCGTCGGGCATTCGGGACTAGTAAACACAAGAGCAATTTTGGGGACGAGAATTTTTTTTCGAATTAATAGGTAGTGGTAGTATAATAAGAACGCAATACGTGCCACGTGTACGGTCAGTGCTCTGCACACGGGGGTAGCGTACCGTCCGCCTGGACGATCTGCTCGAACCCGGAGAGGCCGCCAGATGTGCATTACGCCCCTTAATCAAATGGTCCGAGCTGCCTACGCAGTGTGTGCATTTTTAAAACATATTCGATTGGGCGTGAAGGCGCAGCTTGGAAGGTTCCATGTGCCGGAAGTCAGGCTGCTGTGCGATGCGGTGTCGTCGAGATCGAGCTGGGAAACGATAGGCGGCCGCCGAATTTGTTAGCTGCGTTAGGCCACCAAGACGACATGGTTCAGCTATTCCCATCCGATCCATTAGCAGGCTAACTGTATGACATGCACGCGCTGCGTGGTAGCCAGGCCTCCCTGGAATTCCCGTCCCTAGTCGGATAAAATAGTTACGTACTACTACATATATGATTTGCCTTGTGTCAAAGAGGACAGTGACAATCATATATATTCTACCGAGCATCCGTTTCCGTCGAGTCAAGAAAGGAACGGTTGAGACATCGTTATTGTTAGTCGGGATGAATAAATTACTTGTCATCAGGATTGGGGTTTTATATATTTCCTATGAGTTGGTAAAGAAAGTTATTTCGTGAATATCCTAAGTCAAAAAATTTAAAATTTGACTATAAATATTTTTTATATGTTAAGTTGAAATGTGAAAATGATATGGATAGATTTCTATTAGAACATAGTTTCGTAAAAGTACATTTAAAAATATTTTTGTAAATATTTTATATAAAAACTTATTAGTTAAAGTTATATTTTGAAAACATATCAATATGCTACACAACTTACTTTATCAACCCGGAGAGTAAAAAACGAGTACTGCAAGATATAATTGTACTTCAAATCAAGCTAGGTTCAGCTATTCAAAACAACTCGCATTAAATTGTGCCAAACAGTAATGAATAGTATGATGGCCGTAAAGTCTCAACCTGGTATATACTCTATTGGAGCAAAGCTGCATATACTGTATCAAAAAAAAGTGAGAATCTAATTTCCAGCTCCATCAAGGCTCTCTTTTACCACTTCCTGCGTTTCAAATTGCAAGTAATATTTTTGGAGAGTCAAATCATCTTAAGTTTGACCATATTTTATATAATAATGTAAAATACTAACCTTTGTAATACCAAATAAGTATCATTTGTTTCTTTATTAAGTATATATTTTTAGACTATATCTATTAGGTTTGACCAATCTTTGTGGTCTATTTTATAATTTTGACCAAATATAAAACAGTTGAACTATCAAATAAAGTTGAAACGACTTATAATTTGGATTGGAACGAAGGTAGTACTCAACTGGAAGAAACAAAATTTAGCTAAAAAGTTGATAGAAATTAAACAAAATGTTTAGAATATCTATATGCTGAGTTCGGCCAAAACGCGTACGCGCAAGTGACCTCGATCGATCCATTTGAAAACACTGCACATGGCTTTTGTTACCTGGAGGCTGGAGATGACATGTCATGACATCCTCTTTCTTGACAACCATGGCATGTCTGTCTACATTTATTCCCTTGCCATCCGCCCATCCAGCACCGAGGCTAAGTATTCTCCTATTCGCGCCCCAACCCCACCCAACGACGACCATGTCAAACTCCAAACGCGCCAGCGTTTCCTATAAGTAGCAGCGTCCCGTATCCAATCGAGAGGCCTCACAAGCAAAGCCAAAACGACAAACTCCGAATCCCCTCTTCCACGTACAAACAAGCCATGGTGAAGAAGCCCTCCGCCCTCCCCAGGTCCTTCCTGTCCCTCCGCCGCCTCCTCCGGCGGAGCATCTCGGGGCGGCACTACCGTCGCACCACGTCGTCGGCGAGGGTGGTGGCTCCGGCCGTTCCTCCACAGGACAAGCTGAAAGACCGGATGGTGCTTGTCGACGTGGAGGGTTGGCTCCTCAGGTCGCCGCTTTCCGCCTTCCCGTACTTCATGCTCGTCGCCATCGAGGCCGGCAGCTTCCTCCGTGGCCTCCTCCTTCTGCTGGTATACCCTGTTCTGTGTCTCCTGACCCTCCTCGGTCTCGACCTGCGTCTCGAGACGATGGTCCTTGTGTCCCTCTTCGGCTTGAGGGAGAAAGAGGTGGCAAGGATTTCCAAGGCGGTGCTGCCCAAGTTCTTCCTGGAAGACGTGACCACGGAGGGGCTGGAGGCTTTTAATAAGAAGGCGGGCACCGTGGTCGCCGTGACGGGGGCGTTCCCGAGGGTTATGGTGGAGGGCTTCCTCAAGGAGTACCTCGGCGTCCATGCCGTCGTGGGGCGGGAGATCGCCGTAGCAGCCGGCCGTTACGTCGGGGTGTTCCTGGAGGAGGAGCACGCGGGCATGGAAAGGGTCGGAGCCTTGCTGGAGGAGACGGAGCAGACCAGGAGCGAAGGTGATGGAGCTGTGGGGCTTGTTGGGGCAGGAAGCACGGTGCACCACGTGGTCTCTTGCTATTGCAAGGTACTAAGGTTTTCTGTATATAATTACATATGCGCATATAGATATTTGAATCGTGAAAAACAAATGTGTACGTAACCACCCTGCATATCCTTCTACTAAAATACAATACAGCGAGTGATCGCTCTGAAAAATGGATGCTATTATACATATTCAAGTAAAGTATGTCCATAGATTGAATATATATGCTAAAGGAAAACCACTAATATATATATATAATACCCCTCTTTTTAGTATATGACACTACTACAAAATAACTTAACTGTGACCTTTTGAGACCCTCAGACCCCAGCAAACGTCACGGTTAATGTGTTCAAATAAGCAAATTAGCTATTTTTGAACTACTTTGCTTGTCCTAAATAACCTTTATTCAACAACGAAAGTAGTATGTATTAAGGTATGCCAATAATTATTTCCATTGCCAAATTTTGATTTTATGTTTCTGAATAATATAAAACTGCATATTACTTAACCCTTGAATGTCTGACTTGTACTAAAAAGTAAAAAAAAAACAGTTTTATTGATAATAGACTGCTCTTGCTAATAATGAGAAGGAATCAATAAAACAGGAATTTATTTATGGGTATGGATAGCAAGTAGCTAGTTATATATTATAATGTGAACGACAATAATTGTGACTTATATGGACTTTGACGATATTTTTTTTTTTATTAAGAGGAAGATATCTATATGAGATCATAACTTAATTTAGCAAATAAGAAGAGTAGTATGGCTGACCGACCAAGCCATAATCTTGGCGTGGCTGCTTTTACTTGTGACATACTTAAGCCGCGCTGCAAATTTTTCTCGTATGTTTGCATGGTTCGCTGCAACCATTTCCGTGGATGGTGTATGAATGCTAGCGTTATTTTTAATGCTAATGTATCTTTCATATGAAAACATGCATGTCAACGTAAAGTACATGCTACATGGGAGTTGTAGTTAGGGGAACTATATTTCAAGTGCAGGTAGCTAGGGTAAACATGACTTTGGAGGTGGCTTGTCGAAAAGGAATGAGTAGGCCATGTTTGGTTTGAACTTGGAGCACAGAAGTAGGATAATTCCAGGCTCCAGATGTGCGATGTGCATGCTAGTTGAAGTTAGGTGGCAACGATTACCAACCTAGATTCATGTGTGTCGTGTGGAGTTAATGTAAGTCAGGTTCTCAAGCAAAGCATATAGTATATACTAATATACTACACGTCGTGGTTTCTCTTATAATCAATAAAAAAAGCTAGTGGTATATTCTTCAACATAATCCAGAAATACTAAAATACTGTACACTGCACTAATTAATAACTCTACAATCTGACTACAGGAGACCTACGTCCTGAGCGAAGCCGACAAGAAGGCGTGGCAGCCACTGCCAAGGGACAAGTACCCCACCAAGTTGGTCTTCCACGACGGTCGCCTCGCCTTCAGGCCGACGTTCTCCGCCGCGCTCGCCATGTACACCTACCTTCCCTGGGGAGTCTTCCTCGCCGTCTTCCGCAGCCTCGCATTCGGCGTGCTCCCCTACCGCGTCTCCGTCCCGCTGGCCGCGGCCACCGGCATGCGCTCTCGCCTCGTCGCCGGCCCGTCGCCGGACGCCACAGAGAAGCACCAGGCAGCTGGGGGGCGCCTCTACGTTTGCAACCACCGCACTCTCCTCGACCCCATCACCGTCGCCGCTGGTCTGAACAAGCCCGTCACCGCCGTGACGTACAGCGTGAGCCCGGTCTCCGAGCTGATCGCGCCCATCCGCACGGCACGGCTGACGCGGAACCGGGACGAGGACCGCAGGCGCATGGAGGCGCTGCTGGCGCGCGGCGACCTTGTGGTGTGCCCCGAGGGCACCACGTGCCGCGAGCCCTACCTGCTCCGCTTCAGCCCTCTGTTCACCGAGCTCACCAGCGAGGTGACCCCCGTCGCGCTCGACACCTGCGTTGACATGTTCTACGGCACGTCAACCAAGCCTGGGGCCAAGTGGCTTGACCCGTTCTACTTCATGATGAACTCGCGGCCGGAGTACCGCGTCGAGTTTCTGGAACGCGTGTACACCGCTCCGGCAGAAGGCGAGGTGGGCGGACATGAACACAACATCCAAGCGGCCAATCGAGTGCAGAGCGTGCTTGGCGAGGCTCTAGGATTCGAGCTCACCGAGCAGACGAGGAGGGATAAGTACATGATGCTGGCTGGAAATGAAGGTGTTGTGAAAGGTGGCGCAAAGAAGTAGTAGGCGTGTTTATTGTGGGGAACACGTCTCATTATTGTGAGTTACTAATTTGTAAGTGTTGGATTCTTTATTTATTTTCATTTTTTCTTCTTAAAAGTTGTTTGTCTGTATATGTGTGTGGATGCATACACACTTTTTTTTTTTAGTTTCTATGTGTGAAAACTCCTGTACATGTGAAAATAAAAGAAGAAAAAGATTCGACATGTCGTTTGGAACAACGCCCACGAAAACATATATATGTGGATGATCATATATGTGTGTTACATTTTTTTTATAGAAAATTAGATCTATACCATTAAAAGATACCTTAGAAAAATACCATTGAAAGATTGAGCTTTAGATTATTACCATCAAAAGATTGCATCGTTATTGTGTTGTAACATTGACTTTAACTCAGGGTAACACCCGGCCCGGCTGGCTGGCTGGGCAGGGCTCAAATTGGCTGGCCACCAAATGGCTGAGCTGACCAACCCAGTCCGAGCAACCTATAAAAAAGGGATAACTGCAACACTGCCCTCGTTTTTGCGTCTAACTGCACGTTTGCCCCTCTTTTTTTTAACTTTGCACGATTGCCCTTGTTTTTTGAATCTGAGTCGGCCGTCTGCCCTCGTTTGTTGACGCCGTAAGGAGATGCTCTACGTACTGAAATAGTTTGGTAGAAAAGAAAGATTAGAAAAGAAAAAAAATCTCCGAGATGACCATAATGCCCCTGTCTTATCTAAACACCACATCCAACCCTACCCCCTCCCTCTCCCGTGCCTTATCCTCTCACCCTTCTCCTTCCCCGGCGGCCAGGGCGGCGTGCGGGCGCGGCTCGGCGAGACTGCGCGTGGGCTCGACGAGACGGCGCGCGGGCTCGGCGAGGGTCGGCGCTAGGCGGCGCGGGGCTCGACGCGGGTCGGCGCGCGGGCTCGACGCGGGGTCGGCGCGAGGCGGCGCGCGGGCTCAACGCGAGGTCGGCGCGAGGCGGCGCGCGGGCTCTCGGCGCGAGGCAGCGCGCGGGCTCGGCGTGGCTGTGAGGCGGCGCGGGGCTCGGCACTGGTGCGGCGCGCGGGAAGGCACGGGTTCGGGCGCAGCACGGTGCAGCGCGGGGAGGCGCGCGTGGAGGCGGCTCGGGCGGCTCTGCGTGGCGCGCGGGGCTGCTCTGCTTGGCTCGCAGCAAGGTGACGCGACGGCCATGGAATCCATTGGTCCACAGTATGGGTAAGTTCTTCCCCAAAACTCAATCTGTGCACTGTGAATTGACGATTTGTAGGGCAATTAGGCTATAAAAGATGGTAATTAGATGAACTGTACTTACTAAAAATTAAGTTCTGTGATTTGTAGGCCGAATCACAGTGAATTAAAACTTGTTGTTAACATCCGGGCACATTGGAGCTTGCCTGATGGTGGACCAAAGACATATAAAAGGAAGGAATCGTTGACTGCAATTGTTGATAGATATAGCTTTGGTTTGCTACAATTAGTAGATTGGATTGGTGAACGCTTTGTGTGGGGTTCGAAGCAGTACATTTCTTTTTGGCAGTCATTGGACGATGCATCTATTGAGATTAAAACTGATGAACAACTATTACAGTGGTTTGAACTCAACCTAGAGAGAGGGGTTGTGCACATTAATGCCCAGATCGATGACTTTGAGGGACCATTGCAGTTCTCACCCACGAAACGTAGGATTCACCCTGCAGTGAGAAACAAAGTAGTTCGGTCTCCTAATACTCCATCTGTTTTTTTGGATCTTCCTGTTGATCCAACTCAGCCCACTCAAGGTGTGAGAGAGCCCATGACTGAGATAGCCCCAAACACATGTGAGAGAACGACAAATTGTAACCCCACTAGAAAAGGCAAGAAACACAAGAGAAAACGTGCACATGATGATGAAGAGCCTGTTGGAGTTGATGAGGAGGGCAACTACTCTGACACTAAATCACTTGCTGCACTAAGTGAGAGTAGCTATGATTCTGACATTGCTGCATCTTCTGAATCTGATATCTCTGATCCTGAGTATGAACCTGATGTTGAAATATTTGATGAGGATGATGAGGATGATATTTCTAGCTTTTCTTATGATGTTGATAATCCATGTGTTGATGTTGGTGTGATATTTCCTGATGTGAAACAGTGCAAATCAACATTAACCCAGCATGCAATTCTGAATGACTATGCTTTTCGCACTGTGAAGAAAGACAAAGAGCGCTTTCGAGCCAAGTGCTTTAGAGCACACAAGGGCTGCAATTGGTCATTTTTGCATCCACCAGCAAGAAGAAATACATTGGTTGCAAGGTACATGAGCCTACTTTTTATCTTCTACATCACAGTTATTCTTCTATTTTAGCTTGTACATTAACATAGAAATCCTATTTTCTTGCAGGTTAAGAATAATGGCCCAATTCACACGTGTGATTCAGTTAACAAATGTGGTGATACAATGGCCACAAATAATTGGGTAGCTGAAAGGGTGGTTGATTAGTTGAAGGACGATCCAACAAAGGGACCAAAGGAGTTACAAGCTGCATTAAAGAAGAGGTATTCTATAGAGGTTCCATATGACAAGATTTTCAGGGGCAAAGAGAAGGCACTTGACATGATCTATGGAAAGTGGGATGATAGCTATGACCTGCTGCCCACATATAGAGCTGAACTACTCAAATCAATGCCAGGAAGCGTTGTTGAGTTGGACACCGAAGAGCATCAAGGGGATGTTTGTTTTAGGAGATCTTTTGTGGCTCTTAAGCCGTGCATTGATGGTTTCTTGCAAGGATGCAGACCCTACATTGCAATAGATGCCACCCACTTGACAGGGAGGTCAAGAGGCCAATTAGCGGCTGCTGTTGCAATAGATGGACAGAATTGGTTATTTCCAGTTGCTTATGGAGTGATTGAGACTGAGTCAACTGAGAGTTGGACATGGTTCATCCGGCACGTGAAGATTGCTATTGGCACACCAACAGGTCTGGCTATCAGTACAGATGCAAGCAAAGGACTTGAGGCGGCTGTGGATGATGTATATCCAGGGGTGGAGCATAGAGAATGTATGAGGCATTTGTGGAAGAATTTTAAGAAACAATATTCTGGGGAGTTGTACAACAACAATATGTGGCCAACAGCCAAGACTTGCATGATTGAGAAGTTTAACTGGCACATGGATAGGATACAAGAGAAGGCCCCTGATGCCATTGCATACCTAGATGAGAGCCATCTGTACTTATGGAGTAGAAGCAAATTTTCTGATCATTGCAAGGTAGACTACATCAATAACAACCTCTCTGAATCTTTCAACAATTGGGTCAAACAAGTGAAAGACTTGCAGATTGTGGAGTTGCATGACACCATAAGGCAAATGATCATAACCAAGTTTGAACTGAGAAGTCATATTTCCATGAAAATGGAGGGCAAAATAATACCATCCATTATCAAGGGTCTAACAGCTCAAAGCAAAGCTATCAAGGACTGTGAGGTATTAAGGTGTGGACATGGCACTGCTGAAGTAAGTGCACCTACCAAATCAGGAGCACTTTTTAGGTATGCAATCAACTTGGAGTTGAAAACATGTAGCTGCAGGGCTTGGCAAGTTAGTGGAAAACCCTGTAGACATGCTTTAGCCTTCATTGCAAAACTTAGTAGAGAGGTGCGCATGGATGACTATGTTCATGAATACTTCTCTGTTGACAAGTTCAAAAAGGCTTATTCTGGTGTGTTCAATCCAATGACCTCAAAGCAATTGTGGCCACGTGTTCATCTAGATTATAAAATCAAGAAGCCAATATTGAGAAGAAAGCCTGGGAGACCAAGAAAATCTAGAATCAAGGCATCGAATGAACCGGGCAGTACAAACCAAAGGAGGTGCTCAGAATGCCTGGAACTAAGCCATATAGCCAAGACGTGCCAAGGAGGCCTTACTGCTAGATAGAAGAGGATGCGCTCGTCTTCGGACAATGCATTAGAGGAGGGAAGCACTGATCCTAGTTCTGCAGGTGCATCATCAACAAGGCCAAAGGTGGTGGGGAGAGGGAGAGGTAGAGGTAGAGGTACAGGTGCATCATCATCAAAGTAAGTGACACATTCCTTCTAAGCTGTACATATTCATATGCAAGATGATTGCAATAGTTACTGACATTTTCACTCTAATGTTTTGTAGTGCTAGTCCAAGCCATATTGAAGGGGAAACACCACCAACGAGAAGGGGTAGAGGAAGAGGAAGGGGTGCTTCAAGGCTTGCTGCATACTTCAATGCGTAGAAACGCTATTTTGGTGCTTAAATGTGGCTTAGGCATGTACTGCATGGGATATGGGCATGTATTGCCTCTTGTATTAGAGGTCTTTTGTGATGTGGACATGTATTCAGCTATTTTGTAGTGCTTAAAATGATGGTGATGTACCTGAATGCTCTAGGCTGGACTATTTATGGCTTGAACATGTGACTTGTATGTTTCTAATGGGTCTCTAATGAATTCTGTGACAATATTATGCTTAATGTGATTGTGAGATGCTTAAATATGGCCTGCACTTTTTTCCCATTCAAAAATATGACATGTATCCTAATATTTGAAAAATATTATAGTTTACTATTTTTTTACTAAAGTTTATGCTACCATTTTTCGTGCAAGCTTTTCAAAATGAGTCTGTATGCAAATCCACCTTGCTTCTACGTCATCCATGTGAGGGGTATTTGTGTCTTTTCCTCTGTCTGTTAACACTGTTAACTTGACTTCACAGAATAGGGGCATACTAGTTGCTGTGATTCAAAAAACAAGGGCAAACATGCAAAGTTAAAAAAGGAGGGGCAAACATGCAGTTAGACTAAAATACGAGGGCAGTATTGCAATTGACCCAAAAAATATATACAGACGGAACAAAAGCTGCATGGAAAGAACAATTTGTTCTGTTCACTGTCGAACAAATTATCTTAGCCGTGGAACAACATTTTCACACAGACAGAGCAAACAATATATTCAGGTGGAACAAATTACCTTAGCCACAGAACAAAATTTTACACGAGCAGAACAAAGATACACGGAAGGAAGGTAATGGGACGGTACCACGAAACAAATCATTCTTGGCCGCGGAACAAAATTTTATACATGCAGAACAAAATGTTTATATAGGCGGAACAAAGCTACGCAGATGCCATGGAACATCTCGTAGCTACTATGCAATCAATCTAAGCAACATCGTTTTGTTCCTCTCGCATAAAACTTTGTTCTTTCCGTGTAATGTTTTTGTTCCACGAGTTGGAGCGATTTGTTCGGCGTCGAACTGAATTGTTCCGCCTATATAGAAAAAAAACTTACACCAAATGTGGTCGAGTATGGTCTAGTTTGAAGATCTCATTATTATGAACATAATGGTGTAATCGGAATTTGATTTGAATGCTTAATTTGTCACATACGGATTTTTATGTGCTTAACTTGGCCACGTGAGGGAAGCAAGGGGGGTGCCTGGCAACATGCTATTGTCCGGGTACCCGGAAAATAGCAATCGCGTAATAAGGGTACCCTACCGGTGGAGCACTCCTCTGATGTTGATTGGACAACTCTCCAGTGTTCAAGTCTGCAAGGAAGCATAGGGCTTGCAAGGCTAAAGCCCCACTTAATGTCAAGTTCCTTCTGTGTAGCAAAAGGAACACCAATGCAAGAACCAGGGCTTCAAGGATGCTGCTAGTGTTGTGGCAGCTGGTACCAATACTAGAGATGCTGAACCTATGGTCTTCTTTCATGCCTTATCAGGGCATCTCTGCATCCACATCTGAGGCTCCTGCTCCACATTTACCTGCTGCCTTATTGTAGTCCATTGGAACATTGTTCCTCAAGATGCTGGTGGTTGATCTCGACTGAAAGGGTGCCTAGCTCATCAGATCATAATAATCTCTGTATTAATAGGATAGTGGCCACCCTGGGAGGAGCTCGAAATGTTGCTTTTGGAACTTCCTTTGGGCACACGCAGAGGTGTTCTAAGATCGGTAAGCCACCTAGAAGGTCCTTAGACGTCGTTGAGACAAAGGAAGTACAGATGAGATTGAAAAAGCTAGGACGAAGACATAAAAGAAAAAAAATAATAGATGTGTTTGTATTTGATCAATTAGCTACCCTCAATCGGCCATGGCCCTTTATATTTATATGGAGGGAGAGGGTCTTGCCCCTATTGAAATCTCGTCAAATTGGAATTACTAATGCGCAGGCACAGACGGTCTGACCACTTGTCTTAGGGTGTAAAACTTTCCAAGATCATAACTCTCTCGCTCGAACTCTAAATTAGAAATTTTACGTGTGAATTCGATCAACCCCAACAAGAGCTATTTAATGGTGAAGTCCAATTTGGATTCTAAGGCTTTGGACTCATCCGGACTAGACCAGTTTTGACAAGCAGTCTAGCCTCTTATTCCAGATCTGCCAATTTTTGGGGTCTCACTCAGATTTTGGACAAATAAAAATCTGAGTGATTTGGAGGCTTCCATCACTCAAGTGACAAAATCCCTCAAAACACTCAGATTTGGAACAATGCCAAAATATGAGTGATTGTTGATGTTACATCACTCAGATTTATAATGAACAACAACCAGATTTCAACTCAGATAAGAAACTAACAGATTAGAAACCTGAATTCAAACAAAAGACCACCAGATTGGAATATAACAGATTGTCAACCAGATTTGAGAGCAAATTCTAATTAACAGATTTGAACTCAATTTGAATTTGACTGAACAACAACTACAATTCAAACTACATTTGAAATTAACATATTTGAACTAACAACCAGAATTCAATTTGACAGATTTGCAACCAATTTGAATTTGACTGACAAGGAACTACAGTTCAAACCAGATTTGAAATTAAGAAATTTGGGCTAACAACCACATTTCAATTTGACAGATTTGCAACAGAGATCTGCAACCAGATTTCATAAAAATAGTCTCAGTTTTCAAATATAAAAATTTGACAGGGCTTTGAAAGTAACATGACAGCTAGATTAAAACTGTCATCATCAAGAGTCTGTCAAACATTTGAAGGGTATAACAAAACCTAATATTCAATATAACAGTTTTCTAACATGAGGCTTGAAACTTGGAACTGTCATGACAAGCTTGGAACTGCAATTCTACAATACAACAATGCAAATGAATGCAAATGTAACTCATACATGGAAGAGTAAAGTACAACAATGCAAATGGAACTCATACATGGCCGAAACTGGAACAATAGCAAGCGTGTGAAGCATCACACAGCTAAAAATTTAGACTAAAAAAAGAGCAGAGTTCAGTTAAGGGCAAAAGAACCCATCACGACATACATTAAAGGTTCAAGCAAATTGCAGGTAGACAAGAGAATACATACATGGCGAAGAAAGCAGGTTGGTCAAGAAACCAACTCCTACAGCAGCAACAACAATAAAGAGGTCAAAAGTCTAGACAATGTAAAAGGTCAAAGATGGTAATTAAGGAAGAAATAAAAGAAAAAAATGGCCTCAGATATGATGCCTTTTGAATTAACCTTTAACTTGAAGTAAAGGTAAGAGTTCATGGCAGGCATGGAACCATGGGAGACACCCACCCCAACAATGATATCAGCGCATAGCAGCTGTAGGTTGGGAATGGATGTCTCCCATGGTTTGATGCAAACCATGAGAGGATGGCACACAAGTTTATCCAGGAAAAAAATAAACCGGATAAAAATGCTAATCATCACAGGCCAAATATGCAAAATGGAAAGTTAGAAACAAATACACTGTCAAGTAAAATGCTAAGCAGCAATACTAGTGTTAATTTCTTATACTGTTGAAACCCAAAGAAGAAAAAATGAAAAAAAAAACAAAAAAAGGAAAAGGCAAAAATATAAAATGACCAAAAGGGGAAATGACAAAAATTTTCTGTAGATTGCAAAACTTGAAATGTTTGGTCAACTGTTGGAACCCCACAAAGGCAAAAGCAAAGGGCAAAAAAAAAAAACAAATGGCCAGAAGGGGAAAGACAAAATTTTTCTATAGTTTTCAAAACTAGAAATGTTTGGTCAACTGTTGGAACCCCACAAAGGCAAAAGCAAAAGGCAAAATTAACAAAAGGCCAGAAGGGGAAAAGACAAAATTTTTCTATAGTTTTCAAAACTAGAAATGTTTGGTCAACTGTTGGACCCCACAAAGGCAAAAGAAAAAGACAAAATTATATCAAATGACAAGGGAAATGAGAAGTTGACAACCTTTTAAACACTGGAAACCAGATCCAATTTAAACCAAAAGTTGACAACGATTAAGTTAGGTAGGCTGTTGAAAAGGAAAAATTTTTAAAAATTCAACTAACACAAGACCAGGACAAATAACTACTTGAAAAAAATTATAAGGCAGAGATGTACAAAAGGGGAAGGTCTCAGATATTTTCACTTTTATTTGACCTTTAAATAGGAATGGGATCATGGCAGGCATGGAACCGTGGGCCACATCCATCCCAACCATGATGTCAATGCAACTGAAAGTGTTGCTTGGGATGGATGTGGCACACGGTTTGATGACAACCACAAGAAAAATGCTACACAAAAATTAAAGGTCATCATACATTATCCAAGAAAAAAAAGGATAAGAAGTCATATCATCATAGGCCTAAATAAAAAATAGTAAAACAACCAGTATAAATATAGGGAAGCCTAATACTGAAAATGATTCAGCGTCAATTACTACCAAGGCCAGAAAGAGAAAAATTACCTTTAAACAACTCAGAAAAACAGGGTCAAATTGCTCTCCTCAAAATTTACCGCAAGAAACATCATAAACTACTCATCTCCCATCTCAGAACAAATATAAAGCAAAAAGTTAACCTTAGCTGGCACTTACAATATAATAGACCATAAGTAACAGTTTAAACATCACTGTGAAATTGAAAATAATACACTGTCAAGACAAAATGACCTACTACTAGTAACTACCTCAAAAGACACTGATACTAGAGTGCAACGAGAAATAAACGTATTAGAATGAAATGGCAAACAACCAAATGAACATAATGCGATTGACAAATCTTACTATAGTTTTCAACTAGGGATCACTAGTACTCTGGCAAAAAAAAATTCCCAAATCGGAATCACTAAATTTGATCTGAGCATGACATTTTGTAGCACAGACCAAGAGTTGTAGTAAAAAAGTTGATAACAACAAAATTCATATGAGAGAACAAAAACACAGGTAAGGAAACACAAGGTAAAGGGATGGGAAGGCACTGACACACCTGATGCAAACCTTGACAGGTAGCAGGGACAGCGACGTGCAGCAATAAATGTACAAAAAGAGGTAAATTTTAGACACAAATATAACAAATTTGGAGAGAACAAAAAAGGGGAGAAAAGAGGAATCAAACGTGGACATATGCCAAATGAGAAATCCTATTGCTCAGCTTTGAGATTGAATGCCTATACAAAACATATGAAGATATGTCATACAAAACATATGTAGATATGTTAGATTTGACAACATAATAAACATTCTTGACAGTTACAGTATTAGTGTGAAGTACAACAAAATTGACAATCAACTGAAAATGCAACAACCCATATATGAAAAAGGTGGACTGGGCTAAGTGTAAAAGCATTGAGCCATAAACAAAAGGCTAACTGTAAAGCACTGGGCCATAAAAAAGGCTAAGTGTAAACAACTGGGCCATAAAAAGGATAAGTGGCCTCATCCATCGGGTAATTGTAAAACACTGGGCCATAAAAAGGCTAAGTGTTAAGCACTGGCATGGAAAGGTCAAAAAGCTGAGGACAGTAAAGTTGCAAAAATAAACATTGAAATGGCAGGACAGGCGAAATAGGGCCCACTAAAAAGATAAAGTAAATCAAAAAAGAAAAAGATGGATTAGATTAAGGCCCATATAGAAAAAAAATGGAAATGCCCAATAACATAAAGCAGAGTACTCACTTAAAAGAGAAAGGCCCAATACAGCCCAACAGCAAAAGGAGGCTCCCATCTAGCCTACCAAAAAAAAGCACGAGCCTAGAGGGGCGTGGGGAGAGAAAAGCAAACATGAAAAGCTGGAAGAAGATATGGAGAAAGGGAGAAACCAAGAGGAAGGAAAAAGAGAAAGGGATCAGGATCTTACCGGGATGAAGAAGCAGAACAACCAAGCATCCACATGAGGAACAGCCGCCAGATCAAAGCAGAAAGCCCAAGAAAGCAGCAAGATGACACATTAAGCAAGACATGGATATGAAATTGCACAGTTAAACCACATCTTCAAAATCTAGACAGTCAACTGAAAATTCTAGAACCCATATATCAAAAAGGTGGAATGTGCTAAGTGTAAAAGCACTGGGACATAAACAAAAGGCTAATTGTGAAGCACTGGGCCACAAAAAAAGGCTAAGCGTAAACAACTGGGCCATAAAAAGGATAAGCGGCCTCATCCATCGGGTAATTGTAAAACACTGGGCCATAAAAAGGCTAAGTGTAAAGCACTGGCATGGAAAGCTCAAAAAGCTGAGGACAATAAAGTTGCAAAAATGAACAATGAAAAGGGAGGACAGCTCAAATAGGGCCCACTGAAAAGATAAAGTAAATCGAAAAAGAAAAAGATGGATTAGATTAAGGCCCATATAGAAAAAAAATGGAAATGCCCAAAAACAGAAAGGAGAGTAGTCAATTAAAAGATAAAAGGCCCAATACAACCCAACAGAAAAAGAAAAATATACACAAACGTGCAAAGCAAGTTGATACTCCTCGGTAGGTGAAAGCAAAAAGGGTAAAAAGTGAAGACTACTCATGGCAAAAGGACAAAAAGCCCCTGTGGGCGTGGGGAGGGGGAAAGCCAGCAAAAGGAGGCTCCCATCTAGCCTGCCAAAAAAAAAGCACGAGCCCAGAGGGGCGTGGGGGGAGAAGCAAACATCAAAAGGTGGAAGAAGATATGGAGAAAAGGGAGAAATCTAGAGGAACAAAAAAGAGAAAGGGATCAGGATCTAACCGTGGTGAAGAAGCACAACAGCCAAGTATCCGCACGAGGAACAGCAGCCAGATCAAAGTAGAAAGCCCAAGAAAGCAGCAAGATGACAGAATCAGCAACACATGGATCTGAAATTGCACAGGTAAACCACATCTTCAAAACCTAGAAAATAGAAAAATAGAAGATCAAACATGACCAGTAGAAGAATGAGTGGATACATATCTTTTGACAGGTGCAGGCAGATCCAATTTGTCGACAAGACCATGAAGATCCCAGCACATTGCTATGCTCAGATGGAAGGGAACGCTGCAATTCAAGATTGAAGTAATCAGTGGATACAATGAACCAACCACAATGTCAATGATTGAATACACACATGTATTAAGAAAAGGAAAAATTGCAAATAAAATAATGAGATTGTATGAATATGTACATGATATGGATGAAAATATGTTGAATTGCAGGAAGCATGGCCAAACATCTACAATGCGGATAAAGGAAAACAGCTAATGGTGAGTGCAAGTGATATTGGGCAAAGATGGCCAGATAAAGTATTCAGTAGAAATGATGAAACAAGTTCACTAAACAACTACAACACTCACAGGTATCATATACAAAAGCATGGCACAAAGACTAGCCAAATTGCTCATGAAGTAATGTAGCAACAAATTTATTTTGCAGGGATACTACACAGATTTGCTAATGACTCAAATTAGAAACTCACAAGAAGATATGGTGAACTCTCAAGAACATTTGGCAAATGAAGGAAACTATCAGGCAAGGCATTCAATTTCTTAATTCTGAATTATGAAGCGCAAAATACAGGAACAAACTGAAATAGACTAAAAAGTACAGAACTTATAAATTGTATATACAATTGTTGACAGGAGAAGGAAATATCATTCATGGACATAATTTCAGGAAGATATGGCATTGAGGTACAGACACAGTGATTGAAAAGCTGCAGAACCTGAAATTTGAAACAAATATTAACTTGAAACCTTATGATGAGACAGGAATTACAGGAATCAGATCTTGCAATGCAGCGATACGAATGGCCTATTCAACAAGAACAACCAGTTATTGATAAGTACCATGTAAGACTGAAAATGAAAAAGATTTGCATAAAGAAATTATAAAGTGAAAAAGAGAAGAACTAACCAGACAAATAATTTTATTCTACAGGTCACCATGGAGACTACAGCATAATGATGTGGAGGCTCCAAGCAATGAGACAACAACAGAATACATGGTAAGTGGAAGTTAATAATTTGCATACAAGTAAAAGAACAAAGTGAATAAAAAAGGAAGTCAGAAAAACTAAAACAAACCTTTTTTCAGACTGGAGATGAAGCAGAGGATGACGATGAAGAAACATATTTCAACAATGATGATGGAATTTGTAGACAAGCAATTTTCAGTACACTACAGTTACAAGAGGTGAGATGAGTATTGAAAATTTTTTTTAGGTGGAACTAATATGAAACAAAATTCAAGTTTCGCATACAAATATATATAATGACAAAACAAAATAATGACAGGTAAATGCAAAAGGTAGCACTAGTGGTGAAGCGTATCATACTGAGCAGAATGAAACAGCAACAAGCGCAGCAAATGGGTCAGAAGAAAATGGTAACAGAGTACTCACAGATGAAGAAGTAGATGCATTCATCGAGAAGGAGCAGCTGGCAGCATCGGAGGGAAACAACGCAAGCATTGACAGCAAATACACACCTCAATTGGAAATGGAATTTAGAAAAAGAGAGGATGCTCACCATTTCTTCTCTTTCTATGCATTCCTGGCTGGATTTCAGGTTGTGGTTACCCATGTAGCTAGGTCAACAAGCAAGAAAAAAATGGGTGAGATATATAAGCAAGAGATGAAATGCCATAGATATGGAAAGGAAGGAAACAAGAAGAAAAAGGACAACCTAGAAGAAGAAAATATGCTTGAAGAAGCCACAGACAGCATGGGAAAAAGGAAAACAAATGTTCAGGTTAGAACTGACTGCAAATGTGTAATGGTAGTTACAGAAGAAAGAGGCATTTGGAAAGTAACTAGGCTGGATCTAGACCACAACCATGAGCTAAGTCCAGAAAACAGAAATCAACTATTCAGCGGCAAGAAGTACATGTCAGATGGAGAGAAGGGCATGGTAAGAGTACTGAACCAGAACAATGTACCGACAAGGCAAATGATAGGGATACTATCTTACCTCAGAGGAAGCCTAACTGCTCTTCCTTACAAAACAAAGGACGTCCAAAACCTAAGAACAAAGATAAACAGAGAAGTTACAGGGAATGACATGATGAAGACATTGGAATACTTCAGGAACAGAGAAAGAGAGGACCCTACTTTCTTCTACATATTTGAACTGGATGCAGAAAAGAAAGTGAGAAGCATATATTGGAGAGAGGGAATATCACTCAAATGGTACGCAGAGTATGGGGACTGTGTCAGCTTTGACACGACCTATATGACTAACAGATATAACCTACCATTCGCAGGACATGCTCAGACCTGCTTATTTGGATGTGCATTTCTAGCAGACAAAACAACTGAAACTTTCAAATGGGTGTTTGAGGCGTTTCTGGAATCAATGGGTAACAAACATCCTAAGACTATAATCACCGACCAAGACAAGGCTATGAAATCAGCTATAGCACAGGCTTTTCCAAACACAATACACAGAAACTGTTTCTTCCACATAAAAAGCAAATGCTATAACAAAAATCTGAAAGTATTTGCAGTGAATGATGGATTACCTGAAACTTTTGAAGACATAGTGAACTTATCTGTGACTGAAGAAGAATTTGAGAGCAGCTGGCAGAAAATGATCACAGATTACAAGCTGGAATACAACAAGTATTTTACAAAGATGTGGGAGATGAGGAAGCGCTTTATACCTGTCTACTTCAAGAACGATTTCTTCCCCTTCATACAAAGTACTGGAAGAAGCGAAGGCACAAATGCCAGATTCAAAAACAACGTTGGCCCTACATACAGTGTAGTCAGTTTCTTGCGTGAGTACCAGAGAATAATAGACACGATTCAGAATAATGAGCACATAGCAAACAACCAGAGCAAGGAAAAGACACCTAAAGAACTACAGACTGGGTAGAAAAACAGGCAATAGACTTGTATAACAGGAACATATACTTGAAGTTTGCTAAGCAGCTACGGCAAACAGAGAACTTCAAGTACAAAGAAATGGAAGAGGGTAGATGTTTTGTAGTGTGGTTGATGTCAAACAAGATAAGAAAACAGGGGGTGATTAGAAAGTACATTGTGGTTGCAGACCTTACGAAACGTGCAGAGGAATTCAGCTGCATCTGCGGCAAATTCAACAAAGACGGGATATTATGTGCCCACATCCTGAAAATCATAGTGGAACAGGAAATAAATGAAATATCAGAGAAATATTTCATAGACAGATGGAGGAAAAAGGAGAAGAAATTTCACATTCATAGAAGGGATGAGACTACCAAAACACATGAGCTACTAAGGTTCAACATCCTATCTAGACAGGCAGCGGAATTAACATCTAAAGGAGCTAAAAGGGAAAGAACAACACAGTACCTTAGAGAGGAATTCCGAAGGATAGGGGAGCAACTAAACATACTGCTGGCAGAAGAACAAGATTTGACAGAAGAACCATTTGAAAACCAAGCAGCAATAGAAAATCAGAGTTTGGGGGAAGCAAGTTCAACTGGGAACCTAGAAATTGTTTGCATTGGAGATCCAAACAGATTACAGCAAAAGGGAAGACCAAGAAAACCTACAAGGCTGATGCCAATGGTTGAACAAGAAAGAGCCAAAATGGCTAAAAAAGCAGCTAAAAAGAAGAACAAGAAGGGAAACACCTTGAGTAAGATCAAACTGAACATGTTAAATGTGTATGTAATTGTTTAGAAATAATGCTTGTAGCTAAAAAATTAACAAAAGTTTTGAAATGCAGGTCCAGAAGCAGCTAGCAAGAAAAGAGTGAAGAAGCCCAGACAAAGCACCGCTCAAAAGGAATGAAGGGAAGAAGAAAAAAGGGGGCACAGGGATGGAAGAAAACATGGAGAGTACAATAAGAAAGGCACCCCACCAATCAAGTGAGAGTGAAGGCAGAAACGACAGATGAAAAGCATAGACAAGAAGTAGATTATCTGAAAGTAGTAGAATATAGTATATGTAATATAAGTTTTGTAGACAAGACCAGACTTGAAAGTCTGCGTAAGAATATTTATGCAACCTATTACATGAGTGATTCTATATTAAACTATGCTAGAATGAAACGAACATGACTCTCTGAGACAAATGGATAACAGGACTTGGGGAAGTGATGATCCCACAACAATGGCAACTA
The DNA here is from genome assembly GCA_015342445.1 of Digitaria exilis. Lineage (NCBI taxonomy): Eukaryota > Viridiplantae > Streptophyta > Magnoliopsida > Poales > Poaceae > Digitaria > Digitaria exilis. Next base: position 695,150 of record JACEFO010002296.1, read on the forward strand.
ATTATCCTGGGTTAAAATAAACAAGAATCACAAACTGTTTGAAGAAAAAAAGGCAAACAAATAAGTTCTCAAGATATACAAACGTACCTCAAGTTTAAACTCGACTACACGATGCTTCATACCAGTGTTCTTATTGTGGAAAATCAACTGATTAGCTATCAAAACTCTGATTTTTGGAATGTCATCAGGAGTGAAAATAGTACTGAGCTTGGTCCTTGGTGAAATCCAATGTTCAAGGAACATCATGGCATAAATTCCAGAATCGGTACTGCACAAAAGGAGATGTCAATAAAGGAAATTAACACAAAAACATAAAAGAAAAGCTATTAAAAATAGATAATACTACCATAGGAAGAAAAACTAATATAATGATATTGATAACAGGAAGAATGCATAAAGAAAAAACAAACCCAAGTCACATTAACATAGACTTTTATACATATGAATATACATTTACATATAACTATATAATGAGAGCCAATCAAATTTAATAACTGAATTGGAAAAATGGAACATAATATCTGAAATTGAAAGGGCAAAACTGGAACATATAACTATATTTTTGACTTAAACAAAATATTAGGGAATTAACATGGACAAGGAATGAAGAATTCCACAATTTATCAATTAATAACAAATGATAAACTCTGACAAAAACAAATATGCAACCTTTCATGGTGGAGAAAATCAATTTAAATGATTGAGCAATATTATGAAACTTGACTTTGGAAATAAACAAAAATGACAACCATTTTTAAACTGTAAGAACAAGAGAATTACAATGTGAACTCAGAACTTATAAACTGTGAAGGCAAGTAACTAAGAACTATGCACAAGTACTGGCACAATAGCTAAGAACAGGAAATATAAGCTCTACAAAGAGACACAAACAAAACTCTCAATATAAGCAAAAGGAATAAGACACACTATCACTCACAAAACAACCTAGTAGGGAGTACTAAGCAGACAACAAAGGAATAGTACATTGTCACTGTCAAAACTATATAGCACTGACTACCAAGACTATGAAAAAGCAATATACAATTAAAAGAGAGAATAAGAGGAAACTAACGTGTTATCAAGCGGCTGCCAAGGGACAACTGGAAAAATAAACTCATACTCATCAAACTCCATGTCAATATGAATATATTTTTTCCAGTAGAACTCGAAAGCAGATCTCTGCAAAATTATATAAGGTAAAAAACTATGGCAGATTACTTAAAAAGAAAATAGAATAAGAGAGTGAACTAGAGTAAAAACTAACCATCTTTTCAGACAGGATTTGTTGGTATTCATCAGTTCCAGTAAAAAAAGAATCAAGGACGACATATTTCTTATCTTTAATGTCAACAACAAACACAGACCAATGGTCTTCATGGCAAATGGGGAAGAAAAGCTACAATTACCAAAAAGAAAGAAAGATTAACTTAATACAGAGAACATCAAAGCTTGAAGGGAAATGAAATAGATATAACATTGAAAGCAAAAGGTGGGAAAATGTTATCTACCATGTTTGATTGGTGAAGTGGCCGAGCCTTTGATGATCTTTGGAAAGCACGAGCAAGAATTGCTTGATCAACCTCATCTGGATCCTTCAGTAGATTTTCCTAAGAGACAAATTAAAGTAAATATTAGAAATAGAAAAGGAGAACATATATTGAACATAGCATAAAAAGCGGGCAGTCGGGCAGGAGACAAGACAAATACATAATCATACAAATTACAGACGGCAAAACAAAACTTTAGAACAGGAAACCATTAAGAAAGTTTAAAAATACATTTCAAGCTATTCTTGTACAGAACAATAAATACGGGCAGAACAAGAACTCAGTTTCAGACATTCTATTAGCTAGTAGATTTGAACAAGAAGTCAGATTTCAAAATGCATAAGAGGAACAGATGAAGAAAAAGACATTCTATTTGCTAGCAGCCAAAAAATAAGACATTCATGTTCCAATCAAAAGACATTCAGATTCAGCAAAATTGAATAGGCATGGTAGTTGTGAGATGCAACAAAATTAAACATACTTTAAGTTGACACGATAACAGTTAAAGTGAAAAAATAGCTGACAAAGACAAAGTAGGCAGTAGACAAATTCTTGCACATAGATAGTACGAAGTATATAATGGATAGTCACCAGACACCAAATAAACAATTAGATGACAATGTTTGCATAAAAGTTTAAAATCAAAAAATTATAGGGTATAAAGAAGAGAAACTTACAGCAATGTTTGGAAAGAAGTAGTGCTTCTTTGAAATGTCGGGGTGACCGTTAGGCTTTTGATAGAGACTATAACAGAATACAGAGATGACGTAGCTCTTGACAACCCCACCTGGCTTGAGAGATTCACCAAGGGCCCAAAAAGTACAACGGACACCATAGAGATAAACTGCATCTTCACTAAAATTAAATAACATAACAAAAAAAAATGAGAAAAGGCAAATTTAAAGACATATAGCATGAAACATGAGCTAACTAGCAGGAAAGAGACAACTAACCCTTGAAACTGAGAAGACGCTAACTTGCAAATAACCTTGTAGTTTTCAATCTGAGATTTCGAAACAGTGATCTTATTGGTAACAGTGCAGAAATCTCCTTGAAATAAAGGACCAGGATTGACCAATCAACGAGGGCCATAAGGTGGCAATTTTCCTCCTGTTGAATTCTCACTAGCCTTAAAAGTATGAGATTGTGTAGAGCGGTGAGAACCAGATGGACAAGAAGGGCTCACAATAACAGGGGTTGAGGAAATGAGGCCAGAGTTTTGAAGATTCAAATTATACAAATCATCAGATTTCTTGCTCATTTCGCGAACATTATCAGACAAATTTCTTTCACCAATTATTTGAACCTCAGGAGAAGTCTGAGAGAAAAGAAAACAAAACAATGAGTTGGAAAATAATGCTACAACGTACAGAGGAGAAAAAGCAACTGCCCAGGGGCATTGTAACTCAAACATCACAAAAACTAGCAAAAATGATACGAAGATCAAAAATGACAAAATGTATAGGGTATATAGGCAAACGAGATAACTAAATGGCCTAAATAAATGCCACATACATAACACTGAGATTGCATAAACCAAGTATCATATGAATAAATGCAATTAAATAAAATTTGACAGCACTTTATATGTAACATCACACCTATAAGAAAGCTGGGAAATTAACTAGAGATAACAGTCAAAATGCAACATAAAATTTAAAAACAGTAATAACACGTATGGTAGAGAGTCATACTTTTTGCTTAGTTGAGACCGTGAGAATTGAGGATTACAGTTTAATCTGCCACTGCCACTGGATCCCATGGACTAGTTAGACAGGTTTCTAGGAGAATCAGGGTCGGAGAATTCCAAAGTTTGCATAAGAATCTGATCTTCCTGAAGAAATCAAATAGAGAAAAGATGCAATAAAAAAATATATCAATTGACACAAAGCTATAAACTTGAAAAAAAACTAAAACCAATTAAAGCACTTACGTTTTCAGACAAAGCAGGAGAACTGTTTTCCTTGCCGAAGGCAGACTACAAAGAAGTAAAAAAGAATAATGATATTCATTAGAAGAACAGCAAACATAAATAAGTCATAAAAAGTATTTAAATATATGAAAACAAACAATAAGATTAAGTACCTTTTGGGAATGAAATCTAGAAATTCTAGGTTTTGGTGATGGGGTGATTGAATCAGGAACATATAAGTTATCTACGGATTTATTGATCCTCTTCACTGGCATTGCATTAGTAGAGTCTTGTAAATGTGTCCTATTGTATTCACAGTGATGTTGGAGCTCTGATTTTCTTTGAGAATCAAGACGTCTTTTGCGTGCTGAATTACAAATTTGAAACAGCCAAAGAAATCAATAAATAAGATGTAATTGAAAATAGATATAACTGAAAAGGCTGGAAAGAAATAGTGATCACAATTCACATCCAGAGACAGACATAATACAAGATGCATAAAACATGTTTAATAATGACAAGACAGACCAGGGATCACAGACTTACAATTAGATTGATGTCCAGACAGTGGAGTCTTGAATCTTGAAGGGGTGCTAGAACTTGGTGATTGGGAGGAAAAATCTGTTAAACAAACAAATAGGGTGTCAACTAATTAAAGACAAAAAATATATAATACAAATAGATTAAGAATGAGAGCAAAAGCCAAGACACTTACGGTTGCCTGATAACTTCTGCATAACTCTTGCAGCACTATCATTACTCAACTGAAAGAATAAAAGGGAGAGAAAAGTGAGAACATGAAACTAAGAAATAAGATGGGCAGGGGGGACTAAATAGAAATAATAGGTCATTACATTAAGAGGAGTTTTAGAAGCAGAAAGATTCAATTTAGGAACAGGCAAGGGCAAAGATTCTTCAGCATCATCAGCACAAGTCTCTTTAGATTCTGCACAGGAGTGCTGCAAATACAAACAGGGAAGAATTTTAGTAAGGCAAAAAATAAATAACAAAAGAAAATCATGGTTAAAGCTGAAACTGGTAATGTAGTTTAAATCAAAGAATAACAACAAAATAAGATAATTTAAGTTGAAGAACAAACCTGAGAGATATTATTTACTTGGCTAGACAAATGAACAGATTTATGAAGATCATACTGAGAACAAAACACATCATGAGGAGGTATCTATTCTATCAAATGAAAGAAAATTAAACAACAATAAGAATATAGTATTAAAATAATATATAAGGGTCAAATTCACATGGTAAACTAACAGAAGAAAAGAAAGAGAGAGGAAACAAAACAATATACCTGCATGATCGACATCCCTCATTTGGGACAAGTCAAACTTGATGTTTCCATTCAAATCTTCTAAACTAGGGACTGCATTGAAATCTTGAGAACCAGTAGCACGATGAGTGGCTGGTGTAGATTGGGGAAGTGGAGACACAGGAATATGTGGGGTGGGAGCAGACTGAGAAATAAGTTTGATGACATCCAAAACTAACTTCTCAGCTCGAAAATCAACAGAATAAAGATGATTCATAATGAGGGCAAATGTTGACTTGAATTCATCAGGTAGAAAGTTGATAGAATGAATATCCAAATTCACAGATAAGACAGAACCGAAGCAAAAACTTTCAAGAAGCTTGCAAATCTTCTCCTTCACGATAACTGGTAAAACACGTCCAGCAACAGAATCCAGTTGCTCATTGAAATAAGCATCCAAGCTTATAGAGAATCGGTTCAACATAAATATCAAATCCTAATTATATAATTAAATAAAAAGTCATTAAAGATCACATATTAACCCAAAAAGTCAAAAAGAAAAGTTGTACAACAAAACTTAATACAAATGGCTAATAGAACCACCTTTGCATAGCAAGTAGATGAATAATCCAACAAAGGGTGACAGCCAAAGCATCCTGGAGACTTCAAATCAAATGTAGAATACTGCATTATCATATCACCTTTCCAAACTGAAATTCGAGGAATGTAATCTAGAACTTGACGGACACCAAAGTTCACATGGTCCAAATACATTACCTATAGGGGTTTGGAAGTTTTTTTTTAAAAAAAGAAACAAGTTATAAAAGGAGGAAAATGATAAAGGGAACAAAGAACAAACAAATACATGAGGAATAAAAGGTGAAATAGCAAATAAGACTAAAAAGTTAAACTTACAGCAAGGTAATATAGACAGCCTCCAAGAGTATCACTTCCTTCAGATGCTTTAGAACCCTTGCCATGATTGAAAGATTTGACAGCATGAAGCAGCCAATCCAGGATATAACCACACCAGTCTAATTCCTTCACATAGTTAATATCCTCAAATATTCCGAAATACTTGTAGCAGGGGACGAGAGATGAATTTGGACAGAGAAAACAACTCATAGCAACAAGAACAAAGCAGATGAAAGTGTCTTCATCAGACATTTCCTCATGGAGAATGAGCTTGTTCGCAAAGAAAGAAACAGAAGGGACAGAATGTTTCTGGAACTTAGCCAAAAGAGCAGATTTGCTAACAGAGAAATCAGTAGGAAATGGCTTTTCACTAATTGGTAGATGCAGAACTTGATGGACAGATTGTTTGGAAAGAGAGATCACTTTGCCATCAGAAACAATGTCATCAGAACGGTAATTAACACGCTGGGCAACCCACTTTGCAAACTTATTAGGCACATAACATTTTTCAAACATAAGAAGTGATCCAAGACCATATTTATCAATGATCTTTCTAGCATCAGGAGTCAATGCATCCAAAACTGATGAAAAGGTAGTAACAGAAAAACGTGTGAACACATCTTTCGGTGGTATTTTCACAGGGACAGGTTTGTTCTCCTGGGAAATTTTTAAAAAAGGAAACAAGTAAAGTTGTAACAATTTGGAAATCAAATATATGATAACAATGTGGTATAAAAAATGAGAAAATCAATAACTAGGCCTAATGATACAATCAACAATGAACTGCCACAGTTGGGATTACAGAAGACAAGCAATATGGCAAAAATCACTAATCTTCAAACCATTGATGAATTTTGGTAGGCATTAGTTGCACAGTTAAAAAGCATCATTAGGGTCATAATAGAAATTAAATATGTAACGGAATACAAACTAAATAAGGCTAGGAATACAACAAAGACAAACATGAGCGGTAAAATCAATGATACATTTTCAAACCAAAACTAACTCAAAACTTAAAAAATGAAATAAGGGAAAAGCCTAAATATGCAATACAAAATCGTAGAAATTGTACTAAGATGAAGAGATGGAAACAACAATCATAGAGACAATTACTAGCGAAAAAATAAAAGATATTAAGAGGAGATGATGATCTGATCATCAAGATTACAGAATAAAAGACAAAGAGGACTGAATCAGGAACTAGAGAAGACTAATTGAAATAAAAAAAAAGAGAGAGCTCGCGACGCAAACTCATGGCCAATTTCCATTTTAACATCTTGATCTCAGCCAACTGAAAAAAAACAGGAGCAGTAAATAAATTGAATAATAGGTTTAAGCTCAAGAGTAAAAAAAAATAGGAAAATAGATCTTACATCTTTCAAGACTTGTAGATAAGCTGCACGTTTGATATTTTCATTTGAATCACCAAAATTATATTGATACTGAAAAAAGAATAAAGAAATAATTTATCACATAATGAAATGAAAAAACTCATAAATAAAAATGAAATGATAATAAAATATTGCTTACATCAGAACTTGTATGGCCATCAGACTGACTTAAGGTATCTGTATCAGAAGAATCTCCAGATAAAGCCCCATGAAGATCAGAATCTTCACTTTCAATGTCTACGAAATCTTTAGCCCGTTTCCTAGCCATCTATCAGGCAAGACCAATAGATAAAGGAAATGAGAAATACCAACCCATACAAACACAAAAAACAAATAAAATAGAATGACATAATACTATGAAACTACAAGGAAACTTCATCTTGAAGCCCCTACGAAACACTGAGATGATAAAACTAAGAAACTACCAGGAAACTTCATCTTGAAGTGGAACACAGTATGATTGCAAAAATGGAAGGGAGTTTCTAAAACTATTAATACAAAAAATAGCACTAGAGCTAGGAAATGATATAATAGAGACTAACAGGAAAGTTAATAACACAGTACTAAACAGGAAAAATGAAAATAAAATCAGAGATTATCAAAAATATGAAAATGGACAATTAAAGAAAACTGTAAAATAAAAACAGACCACAGATACACAAAATATAAGTTGTGTACACCACAGGAAAAAAATACAGTATGTAAGCTTCAAAACAGACATAACTACCAAACATAAAAAGACGAACAAGACTGTCAAAATATAACTATGTGAACTACTATATGACACATAAGGGGAAATGATCATACTAGAACATTCCCCATCAGCCCTAAGTGAAAACAAAACTAACCTATGGATAAGCCTAAAGAGTAAATAGATATAACAAAATGCAACACATACAAACTTATCATATATGACCAAAAAAGGCATCTATACACTGAAATATCAGAGTATGAACATGAGGGTAGACTTAAACACAAGAACCAATAAAGACCATTTGAAATCTAGTTTTCACCAGATGATATGCAGATGATATATTACAATATAATATATCAAACTTGACAGGGGAAAATACATTGTGAAATTATATGACAATAAACTGTCAGTTTAAATGACATATAAATGTATGCTAATGCAAAACGGAAAGGGGTCCAAACTATAGCAACATAAACAGTTAAACACTACAAATAAAGGCAATAAAAAGTTATAGCACAAGAAATGATAAATAACTACAAACTACAACCTACAACACATCACAACCACTGGAATTGAAATGAAACTGGAACGATATAACATACAGGACCGGCGTTCTTACCCTTGTAATGAAGAAAAGCTGTTGCCAAACAAAAATCAAAATGAAAATCAGCAGGAAATGCTTACATAAAACACAGGAAAATCAAAACTGACATAAGACAACAAAACGAATCAGACCACGAAATGTCTAGGAAGTGAACGGAGAAGAGATAGAACACTCAAAATGAGCACGAAACCAATCGAAAAATGGCACAGTTAAAATCGAAAAAAATAGCACATGGTCACTACACAAAAGATGGAATCTGACATGGGGGAAACCCAAACAAATCACATCAGAGCGAGACCGTGGGTTGAGCGATGAATAACTAAAACGCCAAATCCAAGCAAATGGTCGACGATGGAAGGGAGAAAGAGAGACTCAAAACGAATGTACGACACGGTGAAACACTAAAGCCGTCGCGCTTCAAAACAAGCAGAAATGGATGAATACGCTATGCAAGAATCAAATGAAAAAGCGAAATGAGCAGAAAACCAACCAAACGGTCAGAATCTCGAACCAAAAGGCAGAAAAATGATAAGAGGAGAACGAATCAAAACGACGAGACCGGGGAAACCCCAGATCTGCATTCGAGCAGCAACAATCACAAAAAATGACTCGCTGTACGAGATGGGAGGCATCGGTACGGATCGAAATGAACTGAAAACCCAAGCACAACACCCAAAATCTCGGAATAGACCAAATAAATTGAAACGCATGGAGACGAGGAGAAATCAAATGCGCGAGGAAAAACCATGGAGTCTCAGATCTACGCCTAGAGCAGGAAGAACTCAAAACATGAGAGAGGGGAATCAAAATTGATTCGAATCGAAAACCAAACAAACGAACCAAATCTCGAAACAAAAAAAAATGAAACGAACATCCAGGCATAGCTCTTCGCATCAAACAAAAGGACCAGATACAAGAGCACCTCAAATCGAATCGAAATCGAATGGAGATGAACTCATCGATCCAGTCACAGGAACAAAAATCCCAAAAAAAAGAGACAAAGACATCAAGGAAACGAACCCAAACACTCCGACGAACACAGAAACAAAACAGCAAAGAAGAAGGAGCGGACCAGATCAGGGGAGAGGCGAAACCCTAGGGCACGAGCTCCGTCGTCTCCAGTGGAGCACCGAGGAAGAAAGGGGAAGGAAATGAAAAATGAAAAGGGGAAATGAGGGGACGCGCGTCGGGAAAGGAAGAGGCACGGCACCCAAAAAAATCAAACAGTGCGCCTGGACGGTGGGACCCACATGTCGGTTAAACAAAAACAAAAGAAACACGCTGACAACTAGGCCCCACACGACAGCGACACAACAAAACAAATCAGGGGGGGAAGGTTTGGATGGCGAGGATGCAAGGAGGACGAGATCCAACGGACAGAAAAACTGAGTGAGAGATGAGCATGGATCACTCAAGTAAATTATAGCTTTAGCTAATTTTTGTCGTCGGCAAATGGATATAGCTTTAGTAATTTGGTTAATGCTCGTTGTTCTGCTCATCCACACAATGGACGCGCTTGGCCATATGGGCTTGACGGGCTGTAGAGAGTTTTTGTAAGTTTGTTGTAGGCGACAAAAACCTTTTTTTTTTGCCTGCAGGGTGAGGCACGTCCGCTCCCACGGGGCTTCATGCTTCGGTCGGTGACTATCTTGCTGTCGTTGTGCGTATATACGTATACTGTAGAAACGAATTTCAGTCACGCGTAAAACAGCATCTCCCTTTGAGTTAACAATGAATTCCTATGTTCAGTTCGTAACAATGGAATATAATTCCACCCCTTTCCGATCCATGGCCTGCCAGTATGCAGCCACTAGAACCAAGTTAAAGAATCAACCAACGAAACACACATACACACAATACGATCCGAGTACACATGCGGACACCAAGGAGTGAGCGAACCCCAAATCCCAAACGACAAAACACAATAAGGCATGCAGGATCCGTTTCAGCATCCACGTCCCATATGCGTACACTGCACCTCATCACCGGCCGGTTGGGCGAACAAGCTGCGAGAACACCACGCTGTTGGCGATGTCCTCCTCGTCCATGTCCTCGCTGATCAGCTCCAGCGCCGCGGCGGAGGCAGCCATGCTGTCCGCCGCAGAAACGGTGCTGCTTCCGCCCACACTGCCTTCTCCCTCCGGCTTGCCGCCGTTCTCGAAGGTGTCCTGCATCTGTAGAGCAAACTCGAGGTTCCATAGCACGTCGCCCATTGATGGCCGGTCGACGCCGTGATCGGCCAGGCACTTCTCGGCCGTCTCGGCGTACTTCTTCAGGCAGTCCGGCGCTATCTTGCCCTTGAGCAGTGGGTCCATGATGTTCTGGAGGGTCCCCTTCCTCCAGCTCATGGCGTGATCGGCGAGGCTGACCTGCTCCCGTGGCAGGCTCGGGTTCAGCGCAGGTCGCGCGCAAAGCACCTCGAAGAGCACGACACCGAAGGAGTAGACGTCAGACTTCTCCGTGAGCTGCTGCCGCCGGAAGTACTCCGGGTCCAAATAGCCGAAGCTTCCCTTCACCATGGTGCTCACGTGCGTCTGGTTCATGGCTGTGGGGCCAGTCTTGGACAAACCGAAGTCGGAGACCTTGGCCACCCAGTTCTCGTCGACGAGGATGTTGGTCGTCTTGACGTCGCGGTGGATGATGGTGTACTTGGCTCCCGTGTGGAGATAGTGCAGGCCCCGCGCGGCGCCGATGGTGATCTCGAGGCGCTGCCGCCACGACAGCGCCGGCTTACCGGTCTTGTACAGGTGCTCCCGGAGCGTGCCGTGAGCCATGTAGTCGTACACGAGTATCATCTCGCCATCGTCCTCGCAGCAGCCAATGAGCGAGACGAGGTGCTTGTGCCGGAGCTTGGAGAGCATCTCGATCTCGGTCTGGAACTCGAGAACGCCCTGCTCCGACGACGGGTTGCTCCGTTTGATGGCCACCTTGGTGTCGCCGTCAACGACGCCCCTGTATACCTTGCCAAACCCTCCCACGCCAATCACCAGCGACTCGTCGAAGTTCTTGGTTGCTGCCTTGATCTCCTGGAACGAGAAGTGCCGGCACATGGCGGTGATGTTCGGGTTGAGTACCGCGCTCTTGCCACCGGACGACTTGCTCGCGTTCGTGTGCGAGTTGCCGCCGTACACAGGCAGCCATCCCGAGGAATGTGAGACGCTGGTGCCCAGTGCCCGCCTCTTCTTCGACTGGTACGCCACGACGCAGATGGCCGCGACGATCCCAAAGGCCGCCGCGCCACCAGCCGCGCTGCCGATCACCGCAGCCTTGAGGTTGCTGGGCTTCTCCTTGAACTTCCCCTGCGCCAGTTCCATCTCTGCTTCCTCGAGCATCTTGGATGGATCAGGGTTTGGGCCAGCAAGGTTGCCGGAGCTGTCGCTCATCTTGAATATCTCGAGACCATTGAGCAGGGCGTCGTAGAACTCAGGCTTCATCGAGATGGAAGGGTGCAGGGCGACCCAGAGGATCTTGTCGGTCGGGCTGTAAGGCATGAACGTCGCGTAGTCCTTGTACACAGGCACATCCTTGTCTGTCGTCCACCCAATGACGTCGGCGTCTGCTAGCGCTGTCTTGTTGTTGATGTAGATGTCAAACACCCGCTGGTTCACCTTGGTTAGCAGCAGCTCGCAGAAGTGGAGCCGGACGACGTACGTGAAGTTGCTGTCCACCTCGAACACCCATGTCAGGTTGTAGTTCTGGTTCACCTTTGGGTCAGGGCCCATGGAGCGGCTGGTTTGGTAGAGGCTCGTCGGTGCCGCGTACTCTCCCTCGGGGCTTGAGAAGCTAATCTTGTCCGTGTCGTTGGCTCTGTATGTCACACCGACAGCGGCTCCATAGAGGTATGGCGTGTCGTCGTACCAATCTCGCGAGAGCCCGGAGTCGTTCGCCGGGGCGATGTAGGACCCACCGACGTTGAGCCTGTACATGGTCTGCAGGCTACCCGCCGTAGCGGTGTCCACGGTCTGGTCGGCGAAGCCCACCATGGTGGCTGGGTCGGCGAAGACCTCTGGCATGGAGACGATCTCGATGCCGTTGACGAAGGCGTACGACGCGTTGTTCATAGCGGTGGGCGTGAAAGTGAGCGACAGCGTGCCGCCCGTCACCGGTGGCAGCGTGAACTCTCTGATGATGTACGCCTGGCTGAGCGCCTTGGCGGTGATGTACACGCTGAAGTTGCGGAGGAGCGTGATGCCGGTGGACGTGGACACCGAGAAGAAGAAGTGCTCCGCGGGGAGGCCGTGGTAGGCCCCCGGGTAGAAGTGCAGACGCAGCCAGTGCCTGTCCTTGTCGTCGACGGAGAAGTTGTACGCGGTCTCCTTGGTGAACACCCGCGCCGACATGTAGGGCACGGGCGATGGGAGAGACGGGTCCTGGACGTCCGCGTCGGCCATGATGGACGACTTGCCGCCATCAATGAGCCACTTGCTGTCCTGGTCGGTCACCCATTTCCTCCCGTCGGCGTCCTGGCCCTCCTTGGCCGAGCCGCAGTTGACTAGAATGGACTCCGTCGGCTTGTACCTCTCCGCGCCAGCGAAAACGACCACCTTGACTGCAATGACGACGACGGCAAGCAAGACACCACGACAGGCCGCCATGCTGTCCGCCGCGCCGATCGACCAGTCACGGCAGCTTTATTTCGCCGGTGCACAGGTGCGGAGAAAGAGTGTTTTGATTAGGCCATGTGGCGTTGAGCACATTGATCCGGGAGGAAGACGAGAGGAGGGAGAAGAACAGAGGTGTGGACGCCTCTGCAATCTCCTCCTCGATGGGTATGCTTGTTTGGGGGAATAAGGGGGTAGGGGGAGCTTGACCCACGGGCTAGCTTGCGGTCGTTGAGGACGGGTGCGCAAGAGCGTTTGCCGGGGACGGCTGCAGCCTCTTCACTGAATTTGGCGCTCGTCTCTGGAGGAACGTGTGGCTCAGCTCATGCCTAGGAAACTAAAATTAGAGCTGCAGGTATAAATTGGAGACTAAGCGGCAAGGCAACCAGTTTACTTGTGCAGTTCTAGTGGGCCGTGTTCAGTTCCAAAAAGTACTTTTTACTTTATATTCATTCTCTTATAGAGCACGCTTCCCAGAAAATTCTTTTTCCACCTTTCTTATTCATATCTCTCCCATAACACGCTTCCCGGAAAAAAAATATTTTTTCTTCCCCCAAACTAAACACTACGACAAGAGTCGTAGAAATCCATGTTTATAAAATGTTTCTGCCCAAAATGATTTATTTTTCTCACCGTATTCTATCCTACCCGCCATAGACATTAGTTCTCAGGTGTCTGGGAGGCTGACAAGGGCCCATGACAAAATCATGCTCGCAGGCCCTTCTGTTGATTTCTCAACAGGCTTGCTTCGCTATTGCTGGTGCCGAACCCTTCGGAGTCCAAATCCCCCCACACAAAAGCCTACAGAGACAGAGGAGAGGGGAAAAAACCCACAATAATAAGAAAGCCAATAAGAACAGAATACGTTTGAGTCGATGTTGCAGATCCATTTAGATAGGGCGGAAACAGGTGCCTATTTTTAAAGGAAATTTTGAGATTATTTTTTTAGCTTTTTATGTACACGCAAAACCTCAAGGTAAAATTCAATACTGTATGAAAGACTCTGTTTTAATTTTCTCTTCTAACAGAGAAACTTCGGTACTCTGATTTAACTTTCTCTTCTAACAGAGAAACTTCGGTACGTGGTTGCATTGTTCTGCATTGTCACACATTTAAAGGTGTGCAATTTACAAGTAAAGATGTGTGGGAAGGGACGTAAAATAATATTATTTTTTTAACATAAAAAATTAGATAGAATTAAAAATATTTCTTACAAAAAAAATTCGGACGCACACGTAAGAGGCAAAGAAGGTGGAAAATGAGTCAAACCTACCAAAATTGACATTTAGAAAAGAGTAAAATCCATGAGAGGCCCTCGGATTTGTCTAGTTGTGTTGTCTAGGTCCCTAAACTCTCAAACTGCATTTTTAGCCACCCAAACTTGAACCGTGCAGCATCACAGGTCCAAATGGGTCTTGACCTGCATCGCTGGCTGACGTGGTCGTCCCAAGGGCTATGACGTGGATTGGGCGGAGCCATGTAAGCAATCGCCCCTTTCCCCTGCTCCTCCTCCGTTGTTCTGCTTGCAGTGATGCGATTCCAACGCTGCCGAACATTACCAATTGAACCACGAGCATTTCTTATTAGCCTTCATGCTACACGGCCATGCCTCCATCGAGCATCAGTACATCACCTGCATGTCTATAATATGAAAGAGTAGTTGCAGGCCTAGGACGGCAGGACCAAAACTGGCACGGCGTGGGGCGTGGCACCGAATGTCGTTGTGGCCGCTGCTTGCAGGCTCGCCACGATGGCGCCGTTGCTCGCAGGTTCCCAATACAGCACGTACAACTGCTAGCCGCGACGAATTAGGAATCAATTGCAAAGATGCAGACTCAGGAAAGGAGATCGACGGTGGGGAATAGAAATTCAGGACGAGGATTCGAAGGAACAAGGAAGAGGCCGCTGGATCAGCGTTCCAATAAATGGGGATCCGATCCTAGTATTCGACGACGGCAACGAAATTATTTAGGGAACGCGACTTGAGCTAGGGATTTGACATTGATATTTTGAGATTTGGAACTTCCATTCTGGTTTTATGATCATGAGGAGGTAACTATAAAAAGGCCGCGAAGCATCTAGCCCAATCCACGCCATAGCCCTTGTGGACGGCCCCGTCAGCCAGCAATGCGGGTCAAGGCCCATTTGGACCTATGATGCCGTCCGGTTCAAGTTTGAGTGGCTAAAAATGCAATTTGGGAGTTTGGGAACTAGATGACATAATTAGACAAGTTTAAGGACCGCCTATGCATCTATTCTTTAGAAAATGCTTATGCAATTATTTTTTTCACCGTAAAAGATTACTATCCTCTTTTTATACCCACCGGTTCTGGAAAAAAAATTCAGTGGGGGATCCTTCCGTGCGGACCTTGAACAGATGGCTGACGCATGGACATCTCAACAATCCGACGTCTTGTGCTCAGCCCGTCCATAGCTGGCTCCAGCACCAATTCAATGTGCGGCTCGGCTCGCAGGTGCCTCCGTTCGCCGCCGCCGCCTAGGTCAATCCATCATCCGCCCCCGCTGTCTCCGTTTGTCCGTGATCCGTCGCCGCTGCCTCCATCATGTGCCGCCATATAACCGGCGTCTGCCGCCAAAGCCTGAAATAAATTTGCAGAACCGACTACACAACTATTGTACATCTAGATAGATTCCAATCAAAGCTGCATCAAGTGACAAATAGGGATTGCGTTCCAGCCGCCGGTGGAGGTCACAGCAACATCATGCAACAGCAACAATTCCATGATTCGACCATGGATAAAATGAGATACGCATCCCGTGCAGGAGCAAGGTTCCATGATTCATCTACGCTGGAAGCCGAGGCAACCAATATGGGTGGCCTCCTTTTGTCTTGATAGCATACAATTATAATCATCTTCAAGGGAAAACACCCAATATGGGTGGGTGGTATCTTCTATTTATATTAACAAAATCATTACTACGAGAAAAGATAAATAATTTTGTATCACGTGTGTGTCGCACATGCATCTCTGCTAGTACTAATAAAAAGATATATACAAACGCATCTGACATCCTTGGTGAAGTCAGTCAGCCATCCACATCCCTTTTTTAAAAAGTGCATGTGCATCTGCCGTGTTGTTTTTTCGAACTAGCACAGACGCACGTGAGATACACACTAATACAAAAGGTATATCTATCTATAGTCATTTTGAAATTCTCAATATTGTGTAGATAACCAGCATATACACACCCTTGATATATGCTTGCACTACTAGAGATTTCACTTTACTATACGTTCTGCTTTCGTCGTTGAAAATGTAAAAAAAACATCGTCCTGGGTGTTTTTGACGAGTTAGCGACGAAATTGTGCTCGTCACCTAACGAGCAACAAGAAAAGTCTACAACGATGAAATTCCAAAAAATCATCGCTAAAGAGCTCCCTTTAGCGACGACTTAGCCACATGTTCACAAAGGCATCGAAACGTGTCTATTTTTTACTTGTCTATATGTCATCCAACCATTCACCTAAATCCCGGTTTGCTACTGGTCCACATTGCTCCTGGCCCCTAAACACATGTCGACTTACAATTGGTCCACATGTCATTCCCAAATTGGTCCATTTGTCACTCGACGCATGGACACATGTGTTACCTATTAGTCCACGTGTCATACTCTCATTGGTTCACAATCCTTTTTCCCATCGGTCCATGTCGCAGTTAGCACCTGGACACGTGTCTGTATTATAACTGTCCACGTTTCATCATGGTTCTTATGGAGGTAAGGCGAGACGCGACGACATACCCCTTCCAGACGCCTAGGCGAGTATGGAGTGTTGCGAGGCGACGCCATACACATACCTTCGTTGCTGCAAATATACTTCATTGCAGCAAAGGTACACAGCTATAAACTGATATTAGGCCATAAGTTTCGTTTCATTAATTAAAAAATAGCCCAAATAGTCATTCTAACCCACGAAATACAGCAACGCAGTCCTCCCACATGCCCATGACCACAGGCTCACTCGGCCACTTGCACCACGAATTGACCAGTTTCTACCCTTAAAAAAACAATGAGAATGTCGGCTGCTCGGCAGACTCGCACGTCGCAGGGGCCTGCAGGATCGTCGCCGACGAGCAAGAGAGCATGAGGCAGAACAGCCTCTTAGGGGCTGAGATAGGGGCAGCGTCGTCACAGATTTGGCGCTCTATTATGGAAGGGATGGAAGCTCTATGTCAAGGCATCATTAAGCGCATTGGCACGGGAGAATACAGGTATTTGGGAAACGAATTGGCTCCCAAGAGATGGTATGCTCTGACCCATGGCAACATCATCCTCGAATCCGCCGCAACTCGTGAGCTAACTCATCAATTCAACCAGGACATGTTGGGATCGTCATAAGGTCTTAAATACTTTTCACCCAATGGATGTAGAGGTGATCAACAACATACCCTGAGTACCAGAAGACAGGAAGACTTCTGGGCATGGCACTACGAGAGGAGTGGCATCTTCTCGGTAAGATCCGCCTATAGAATGTTGGTGAGCAACAAGGAGAAGAACTATGATTATTTCGAAGGAAGACCTAGCAAGTCTGACTACAAGGCGAATGAAAAAGAATGGTCACAACTGTGGCAAGTGAAGGTGTCGTCCAAACTCAAGGTCTTCCTATGGAGGCTGGCAAGGCATTCACTTCCGTCAGGGGATATTCTTCATCAACGGAACATGGCTCAATCGCCCAACTGTGCTCTATGTGGAGCTGTGGATTGAGGAAACACTCACTGTTGGCCTGCCGACCGCCTTCGCCTTCGCCTGATCACCGCTCTCGTGAGTTGTGAGTCCTCGGCGTCCTCATCGCCAACGCTGCGGGCAACCGCATCTCTCTTGCGGCCTGCTCCATCCACACACACGCTTGGCTCGAGGTGGAAGATGACGGGCGGGTCCCGCTGGTCAGATGAATGGAGTGAGAAAGGTTAAATGCATGAGTGCAAATTGTGTGTTTTTATTCAGCAAAATTATGTGTGGTAATTACGTGTGGGTGGGGAAATAGGACGCCAGGGGCAAAGGAGTCATTTCCTCTGCATTTGGTGACGGGATCCACACTGAACTGTGGTGTTGACATGCCACATCAGCAAAAGTGGTAAAATTTTAGAGATTTCCTGTCTCAACTGGAATAAATGTAGCATCGTATGTAAGAGTGCTATCTCAGGAGCTGGCAATAGTTATAATGGTAAAAAGTTAAATATGGCAATAGTTATAATGGTAAAAAGTTAAATATCCCACTGGCCGGAGGCGGCGGTGGCGATGTTCTTCTCTCCATGAGGGTGGATTGGCGATGCGAAGAGCCAAGACGTGCTTGCGTTGCGTGATTGATGGACGATGTTTTTTAAAGGAAAAAAGTGCTAGCCAGCATTTCGGTGTTTCTAAGAGGGCTAGCATCCAAATTTTGGACAACTAGATCTAAGAATGGATGGTTCATATTCATCTTCTTCCTCTAAAATTGCCCCCTATAAAGGCAGCAGGTAGGGCTTGTCGGTGGTGGGTGGTGGAGAAGAAGAGAATAGGGGAGAGAGAGAAAGAGAGAAGATAGAAAAAGTGAAGGTCTGAGCCATCTATTTCAAGATTCAATAGTTCAAATCTGGGTGCTGGTTTTTTTACCTTAGAAACACACAGGTGTTGGATAGACACTCTTTTTTTAAATCGGCGTAGCGTGCAGGCATGCAGGCTGATGACGAACGTGTGCGGGCGTGGCGGGACGGGCAGCAAAGTGAGTGCGTGTTTTGTCCCCTCTACATGTTTTTTAGTTGTAGAGAAGAGATTGACATACGTATGGTAAATCTGTAAGTGATCTATGCCCCTTGTTTATATTCTCATTATATGATGTTTGATTATTATACACTAAAAAAGTTGTAATTGTAATAAATTAGGTCGTTGCTACTTTGGGTATATAGGCTTTGTAGCAGAGGAGGTAAGTTGCCTATTTGAACATAAAAAGCTAAAATAATGTGTAATACTGTATTTCCCTCCAAAAAATAAATTCATTAGTTTAAACATGTATCTTTATTAACTTATATCGGTTTCTTCTTTTCATGAGAATATAGAGCTCTTATAGAATGATTGGCAAGTACCACGGTACTGGTAATATAAGTATCTAAATAAAAATAGCTAAAAGTACCAAAATTATGCGACCTAGTACCAATTAAGTGGTGGTATGAGGTAACTTTATTTTATTTTTCTCATAAGTACTAGCAAAAGTACTTCAAGTACGTGTAAGTAACGGCTGGTGCTTGCCAATAATTCTAAAGAGGTCTAGAAAATATTGTAATTGCGTCTCCAAAATCCAAATGCAACATACTAAAATCAGTAAATTTGATTTTAATGGATATAATCTTCCAGAGGAACATTTATGCCTACTGCAGTGGTCCTGTCTATGGAAATCAAATGGGAAGAGACAGTATTATACACCACAAGACTCTTACAAAGCACACATGCCGCTGTACAATGAATGTGGTTACAGGCTTAGACCCACGCGTGAGTCAACCAATCAGTTAGCTAATAATATGGTATTGATTTCTGCAAGGAAAAGGTATAACTCTCTGCAAGGCCAATTGCATCGTCTGTGGTGTTAAATCCTCCCTAACCTCCATACGTCCCTACTCTTGGAACTGCACAAAGAAAGAAACAGAAGAGCAACAACATTTCAAATATGAAATTCATAGTAAAACAAAGTAGCAGACTGCCAAGCATGTTTAATAGTTAACATCATCGTTTGTACTGGATATAAAAAACTACAAGCATATGAATCTGCTGATCACATTTTGCCACCCCCATACTAATTTAGAAACCCATGTTAGAGCACTGAATAACAAAATAGAAATCTCGTATTACCACAAAGGTGGATCCTATATCTCCCGAAAAAAAAAGCCTTCATTGACAGCTCCGCATAGTTCTATCCAACCAGAAGTAGTTCTCCTGCGATTTATAAAAGATATGAAGAGCTGATGCCCCAAAAAAAAACATATGAAGAGCTGCAACTGCACTAATAACCACCTATTGCATTAGCATTATTTTGAGTGTTGCAGATTCAGCTAAATATATCTGCAATCCGTTTTCATGAGCTCTTTGTTCAATTTCGAGGATGGTCAAAACATTTATACATCTTCAGACAGACCTTCGGCCTGTAGGTATATATGATATCTCCCTGGAACAAAATCAACCTGAAGAAATTCTGAGTTGGTAAAATGAAGTTCCTTATACAAAAGGGCGCTATGGTACTCCACTCCACCTACTAGGAGGTAAAGTTTAAATAAATATGAACTTTTAAATATTATGAATGATAAACAATTAACTATAAAAGAAAAAAAGAAAATAGCTGGCAACTGCTTCCGTGGATCCAGGAAGACGTGATTTGCATGTGTACGTGCAGTTTTACATATTGATTTCCATCGGTCATTTTTTTCCTTGGATCTGGGAAAAAAGACTATTTCATTAAGGTGAAAATCATGTATTTCTAACATTCATGCAAGGAAATTAGGATATAGTTTTTTGGGGGAGGCAAAAAATCAATTCTCAGCATTTTGTATATTGCAATTCTAATATTACTTTAGAAAATTGGGCATGGTCACATTCGCCTTTGATCACATTGAGAAAATGTTACATACTGAAGTCATGGTAGCATGCACACCTCTAGAAATGTCACGTTTCAAACAAGATTAAAAGAATTTCATGTCGGGACTTTTCCGTGTACATTAGATACCACACACACCTTTGCATATGTCACGTTTAAAAATCTGTTAGAAACAAATAATCACATTTCCCATTTGAATCTCTTGAATAGAAAGGGCACAATAATCACGCTCCATGTTACATCACAATTCATGATGCAAATAAAAAAATTAACGGTACCTCCTCTCTCTTATTGGATCTAAGAAAATATTATCATATTTTTACTCATTTTTAAATTGTAAAATGTATAAATAAATATTTAATGATCTATTACGTCTTAGGAAGTAATATGTAATCCTAATCACCTTGATCTACTTAAATGGACAATCTACAGTTATCTAGGAGTACCTTTGCAAACTTTTATAAAAAACAGTTGGATGTATGCAGTGGCGAACCTAGGTTTGAAATTTAGAGTATGCGGCGCCAAAATTTCCATATACAATACAGTATACTCCATTAAATGCCAATAAAAATTCACAAAACAATCGGACTACAAATAAGAAATAACATAGTCTTCTCACAATTAAAAGTAGTCCAAAGAAATTACAATACTACTGTCTAGTTGTGCTTGTCCGGCCTATCTTCATGGACATGAAAGTATCCATTATATCATCTTCATTCACTTCAAAGAAAATTTCCCGCTCAATAAATGTGACAAGACAATCATCTGGAACACTATCACCAAGCTTATTCCTCTTCTTGGTTTTCAGAAAATTCAAAGCTGAAAATACCGTTTCAACAGAGGCCGTCGCCACAGGTAGAAGCAATACCAATTTGAGGAGCAAGTAAACCATGTCAAATGATGTATGCATATTTGCCGCAACAAGCTTAACTGAGAGGTCACTAAGACTATGTATGTCTTTGAACCTATCATCTTCTCTTATGACATCAATGTAGTTATCAAGTTGCAACTCAAGTTTTAGCAAATAAGAGTCGAATATGTCATGAGGGTAGAACTCAGCTAGTCTACGTACCTTCTGTGCATCAAATGAAGCAAATGAGTTGGAAGGATTGAACGCCGACATACAAGAAAGTAGCTCCATATTTATCTCATCAAACCGATAATCAAGTTCTTGACTAATTTGATCAATGACACCAATATATATTTCTCTTCTGAAATGATCATCATATGTTTGGTTTCGGGCATAACGTGCTGATTTTCCATAAGGCACATAATATAGTTCCATAGAAGGAATTACAATAGCATGTTTTCTGCAAAATAGAGTGACCCTTTCAAGGAATTTATCCCAACCATCGACCTGAATTGCTGCATTCTACTCTTTGCCACATTGACAAGCGAGATGGCATTAAGAATATCTTGCTCTCTTCTTTGCAAACACTGTTATAATTCATTTGTGTATCCAAGAATAGCATACATCAAGTGTGCAACGAAAACAAACTCAAAGGACTCGAATGCTCCAACCATAAAATGTATCTTTGTCCAATCAGCTCTATGAGTACTATCATCCCCAAGAGTGACGAGAACCTCATGAATTGAAGGATACATAGCAATGATGTTGCATACTCTTTTGTAATAAGAACCCCATCGAGTGTCACCAGGTCTAGCCAACCCTATTTCTTGATTTAATCCACTTTCAGTTTCAAGTTCACCACAATCAAGTGCTTTTGTGATATGCTCAAGTCCAGCATTTCGAAGCATGCCATGTCTCTTCCAAGAAACTCCAACAATATTCAACAAGAACTAGTTGGAGCTGATGTAAAAAACAATGGATATAATAAGCTGAAGGTGACTCTTGCATGATTAATGTTTTTAGCCCTTTGATGCCTCCTTTCATGTTGCTAGCCCCATCATAACCTTGACCACGGATTTGAGTCATAGTCAAGCCATTACTAGCCAGTAAAGCCTCAATTGCTTTCTTAAGTGATAAAGAACTGGTATCATCTACATGAACAACTCCAATAAAGTGCTCACATGACCTTTCCAATTTATCAACATATCGCAAACAAAGAGCTAGTTGTTCTTTATGTGATATATCACTAGACTCATCAGCTAAAATGGCATAGGGCTCATCACCAATTTCTTCAATTGTTTTCTTTCTAGTCTCTAAGGCACAACAATGAATAACTTGTGTTTGTATCTTTGAGATGATTAAGGTGCAATTACCTGGAGCATTATGCAGAACATACTTATCCACTTCTTCACTATTTGCTGCAAGAAATTTCAAAAGCTCAATGAAGTTCTCTCTGTTGCTAGACTCTTCACTTTCATCATGTCCCCGGAATGCCAACCCTTGATGCAAAAGAAACTTCAAATATCTAAGTGTATATTTCAATATGATCCTATAAAGACGACGGTCCTCATCACTCCACTTCTCAATTTTTTCATCAATTGCTACATCAGGATTCGTAAAACCAATATACTTCTCTTGAGCTGCCTTGTGTGCTTTAGAACCCATAAGTTTCTGAAATGCTTGGTCTCCAATATTCCAATTTCTCCAACCTTTCACAGTAAATGCATTTGTCCATTTTCCCCTACTTTCTTTATCTTTGAACAAGTAGCAATAATGGCAAAAGAGAGCATCCTTGCTGATACTATATTCAATCCAACTGTGATTATATATCCATATAGGAGAGCATGGACGGTCTCTCTTTCCAATTTTTCTTGTTGGAAATTGATGATTAATAGGTTTGAATGGGCCTTTAGCAATATATGATGTTCTAACCGCATCTTGGTCATTGACATGATAACTTGCAATGGGTGGTCTTAAACCTGGATCATAAGGAAGACGATTGATATTATATGCTCGTGGTAGTGGCATTGATCGTGGCAAGACATCTTGATTATCCTCTGGTAGCACATTTTCAGCTGGTGTCTCTTGTTCTTGATTTTCCTCTTCCAGCACATTTTCAGTTGGTGTCTCTTGTTCTTGATTTTCCTCTTCCACCACATTTTCAGCTGGTGTCTCTTGTTTTGGAGAAGGTGAAGGAGACGAAGCTGCAGCAAGGTTCTTTGCTGCATGTTTCTGGAAAAGTGATGCAATGTCCCCATTCCTCTTCATGGTCTACAAATTCTACAAAATTCAAATAAATGGTTTAGGCGTTGAGCGACACAGCAATCAACTCCTACACACCAATCAAAACAAATTTTTGCATCAATTATCTACTAATGCACAGGCTGTCAGGCTCATACCTTGCGGAAGCGTGCAGGCGAGCCGTTGGAAGTTGGTCCTTGGCTCCTTGCCTCCCTGGTGGCCTGTTCCCTGCCTCCTCCCTGCCCACGCCGGCACGCCGCGGCAGGAGCCAGCCCGGCTGCAGCCAGCCAGGAGGCCAGGCGCTCAGCCGGTAGCCGTCCAGGCCGGCAGGCCGCACCGCCGGGGCCGGAGGCAGCCAGGCAAGGAAGACGTCGGCTGCCTGCCTGGCTGGAACGAGGACGACCGGGGTCGATGGCGGCGGGGAGGCAGAGTGCAGACGGTGGCAGCTGGAGACTCGGTTCGTCGCTCGCGTGGGACGGGCGTGCCGTCGAGGACGCGTGGGGGAGGGCACCAGTCCGCGCCACACCAGCCGCCAGGCTGAACGGGGCAAGACTGGTAGGGTTTGGGTGATGTGAGCCGGCGCTAGTGGGGTGGGTTGTTGCCTGTTTGGGATTGGAAAAATTTTTTTGGGCCAGGCCGAAATCTAGGGTATGCCGCGCCCACCTGGACCACCCTTTAGGCCCGCCACTGGATGTATGCTATTCTGAAAAGCGATGACGTGGTGTTGCGTACCAGTTTTGATGATACGTTTAGATCACATGAGAAATTCACACTTTGTCGAACACATTAAATGAGTAGATATACAAAACATAAGGACATGTATGTGGCCATCATCTCCTTCCCGAACCTTACCTTCCTTGCTGCAAGTGCTCTGAGGTCCTGTTAGCACAAAAAATTGCAGCCGAGCCAACACACAGAATATATTGCGCACAAACTTGAAATACAAATCTGATATGCTTCGGTAATTTCCAAGCAGCAGCGCAGTGCAATATGCTAAATAAGGTATCAAAATATTCTGATGATATAGTAATTAAAATATTTCCAAGCAGCAGCACGAGCCAAGTAGTAGCAAGTAGATCAGATGCACACCACGACAGCCTGTACTTCCTTCCGATGTCCAGCAACCGGACAACGGCAGCAAATTAGTATTCGAATCTTGACGTGCGCCTGGCTAATCGACGTTGAATGTGATGACCTTCCCGACCAGACCTGTGCACCTTGCGATCCAGCAGCAACCACCGGCTACGTGAGCCGATACGATGATCCTCGGCGATGAGAGCCGGACCATAGGGCTTCGATTACGGCGAAACGATGACGAGTGATTTCCAAGCAAATCCCCAAAGAGATACGGTCTTGATTACGGCAAGGCGAGGACGGAGGGTCTCCAAGCAAACCAACAAAGATTGCTTTATTTACGTGAAAGTGGACGACCGATTTACAAGTTAATCGACAAAGAATAGCTAAACCTAAGCAAAAAGTAAGAACGGGAAATAGTAGATGTGTTTTTAGATTGTGGGGACCTTTTCCAATCGGCCATTACCTCCTTTATATATATGAGGCAGCTGGACTTTATCTTAAATAATTTAGGAAACTATCTAAATAATTCTTGAAGACACCGAATAAAAACCCCCCGTTGTTTATTCGGCTATACAATGCCACGTACATGTATATCTCCATCTCCATGTATTCGACAGAGATTTTATTCTTCTTTATTCACACGAGATATTCCACCAGTCAACAATAAATCTGACTCCACCAAAACGTGTTGCACCTGGACTTATATCTCGGTAACCCTTCTGACATCTTACCGAATACAAATACACCATTAACCAATTTATTTAATCGGCCATATTAATTCCTTGACAGCCGATAGAACCAAATCAACCGACCAAACATTTAAATAGGCAACTACAAATATCTTGAATATAACATACCATTATTTGCCAAATTTTGCTATTAACACATGTCCCCCTGTTTT
Organism: Digitaria exilis; assembly: GCA_015342445.1. Lineage (NCBI taxonomy): Eukaryota > Viridiplantae > Streptophyta > Magnoliopsida > Poales > Poaceae > Digitaria > Digitaria exilis. The sequence continues at coordinate 720,732 of JACEFO010002296.1, forward strand.
TTTGGCAAAGCTTGCATGTCAAAAATAAATGTGCATTCTAACCATGATGATAATTAACAGTCAACTTTTAGCTTTTCTCTTAGGGCGATGATCAACACATCGGCCTTTATATTTTTCTAAGGGCGATATCAACAATATCGGCCATAAATTCTTTTCTTAGGATAATGTAGAAGCTATATTAATGTTCATACCTTTATAAAGTGGAGAACCATTTGTTAGCATAGATGATCCCTCAAAATCATGCATAGCACTTTTGTCATCACCTAATGATTGGATCAGAGCTTTAATTTGTTTTGGTTTCCAAACCTTTGAAACAATCACCACATGTTTGATGTAATTAAGCACCTCCCTTTGCAACTCATCAGCTTGAACTTCTTTCAACTCTTGTGCACGAAGGCTTGCAGTCTTCTTTTCTGTGCACGAGACAAGCCGATTTCTTCATGTTACATCCTCGAATATGGGGCATAACAAGATCTTCTTGGATTTCCATATCTTCAATTCCATGAAGGTGACAAGTTCTTCTTGAGCAGTATGCCAATTAATGCACCTTGCCAACCATTATATCGAGCTAATCCTTAGCTCGAGTTTGGCAAGAAGATCTTAGTGAGTCTCAACATTGCTATTACATAGGCTACAATGACAAAGACCCAACCCAATGGACGAGCAAATGAGCATTGGGCAACAGTAATCTGCTCAAGTTGCCATTTAACTTCACCCAGGGAACAGATCTGGGCGGCTACTTCACGCTTAAGGAAGAGGAGAACTGCAACATATTCTTCTTTAGATGAAACCAGAGCACCCTGGGTTGAAGTGCAATGTGGCGGTCCACTCCGAAATTATTCCAAGTTAAGTACCAATGGACTGCTAATCACACAGTCAGGCATTAACCCGGAATAAGCTGGAGCGCCGTCGGATTATACCCGATTAACCACGTTCTTTTATGATCGAAACAACACGTGCGCCCACACGAAGGTGAGTTCCAGAAATTACAACATTCCACAAGTTCAACTTGACATAAATAGTCTCATCAAGTTATTACAAACCAAGTCTGAATTTGAAATAAAAGTTTGAGAGTTCAATGCAGCAGAAATAAACTAACGACGATAGATATATAGCAACACCACAATGAAGCCGTCCATGGTATTACTCCTCACGATCCTCGGAAGAGGCCGGAACCCACTCGACATGCCAGCTAGGAGGAGCCTGGGCAGGCCAAGAAGCACTAGCAATGTCCTCAGCAACATGCATACTTTAAAAAAAGTCACAAGCAAAGCTGAGTATACTAATACTCAGCAAGGCTTACCCCGACGGGTGAAAAACTACATCACCGACTCCTAGACATGAGAGACTTTTTGGCTGGTGGGTTTGTTTTGCCAGACAGCGACTAAGAGTGGATCCTTACTTTCATGATTTTAGCATCAGGTTCTAGCAGTGTTAACCATTCTAGATGAGCAACCTTTCTAAGCATACAAGTGGTGCAATACAATTTAGTACAAACAACAAGTTTATCATCCTCATAGTTTCACTTGTTACTCAATGTAGCACAGCGGTCAAGCAGTCTCATTAACCGCGAGAAGCGGATAGTTCGAACCGAATTTCACTACCTGTCCAGGGAAACCCAACACACACGGATAATGCTTGCTATAAAAGGCACATACACTATCCAACTTTTTCCTTCAATCCACAATTCGGCGCCGGGTCCAACTCCCTTAGGATACAAGGTTGTCGGATACTCGCGGACACATGCCGGCCGATCTCACACATGTACCCACTTGCGTACAGCAAGGGAAAATACATTTCCAAGGAAAGAAGGCTATCGGTCCTAGCTGTATCAACTGGGTACCAGGCTTACCGGAGCCAAGACTTTGGCATGTGCGTGGTACGTTTAAAAACTTGACACACAGAACCACACGTTACGACCTTAATCCAACACGGACGGAAGATCTACACATACCATCCCACTCGTCCATCCTTATGATTCCAACATAAGTAAAGACAAGCAAGTCCTATATCTCGTGAGTGACAGAAAATCACTCGACTTGTAACGGTCCTAAGAGCATAGCACTATCGACCTATCATACTAGTATTTCAAGACATAGGTATTAGAATTATGCAACCAGGGTGTTCAAAAAACTCCTTGGAATGTAAATGCACAAACATAAATAATTCAAAGTTGCATAAACTTTAAAAGTTAGGTTATGCTCCGGGGCTTGCCTTCTTGCTCAGCTCATAGCTTGGGCTAAGGTGGGGTTAGATTGACTTGCTGCAATAGCGTTCTTCCATCCTTCTTGCGGTCCTCCTTCGGAATCCGGGATGAGTACGCACGTTCCGGAATCTATATGAGATGCACATGCATAAGATTTAATTGATTTCAATGCTCGAATAAAAAGCCCAGTGCATTTGATGCCATATTCACCTAGACAAAAATAAATTCTCTTCTTTTACCTTACAACATACGTGGAAAGGTGCCATATAGTTTTTATTTTCGATGGTGATTGTGTACATATATAAAATTATAAATTTTATTACTTCATTTAGTAACTCAGGTACCGTTTTTTGGATCATTTTAGATATTTACCAAAATTTATATTCATGTGCATGTGATAAAGAATCGTGTTTCATTTTCTCAATTAAGCAAGATTTAAAACTCCTAATTGCAACTTAATTATTATTATTCGACTATGTGGTGAAACCTGATTTTTAACTTAGGTTATCAAGTTTATTTTTCTGCAGAAAACAAAAATATTTTATTTAGTAATTTTTATTTCTAGTATTAGTGCAATTTCAGCCACTAGGAAACAAGATTAAATCCCAGAAAAATAAATTCACAGCAAAACGAAGTGAACTATTTATAGGAGCAAAATGAAGTCATGTTTAGCTCACCTATCAAGTGGGTGCTCAGTTTTAGTAGCAAACATGGGCTAAAGAAATGCTACGTTATTTACATACTCTAATTTATTTAAGCAGGTTGCCAATGCTTAACAGGGGGTTTCATATTTTTCTAAGATAGATGATAACATTTATAAACTACTGTACAAAGTTAGATAATTTTTGTTGAAGACATTAATTATTAAAATTCGGGCAATTTCGCAGCCCAGATAAATTAAACAACTTATATCTGGAGCTACGCAATAGAACTCAGTACAAGATTGGTACTGTAAAGCAGAAATAACAAGATAAACAACATATCCAAAGCTCACAATTATAGCAGCTGTAGTTTAAGAGTTATCCACAAAAGTTCGTTTTCAAAGTTTAACTTCTATAGATTGAACCAAGCATCAATAGCATATACATTCTGTGAAGGTAATAAAATATACATCACCAGGAGTACAATGAATTTTAGTTTGCATTTTTCTGATTTTGCTACAATGTTTAATAGATTTTACAAGGTCGCAACTTTTACCCTAGATCTGATGTTTCGTTTCTCACTTTAACCCTCAGATCTTTTGAAACCTTCCGCTCAGGTCCCTGGTTTCTTTCACTGGGAACCCTGCAAAAATGAAGGGGATGAAGTGAGGTCCCTGGCGGAAGCTGTGAGCACAGCGAGCTTGATTTCGGCGGGGGAAGGCCGGGATTGGATGGGGTGAGGGCATGAGAGTGACGAGGAGGTTGAGGCAAACCCACTCCTCACCTTGGACTTGAGGACTGGAGGCCGGGAAGGATGCGGCGGCGAGCATAGTGCCCTGCAACCATGGCTGCCATGGCAGCGGTAGCTGCAGGCGGAGTCCGCAGCGGCTATGCGGCTGATGTGGTCGGGGGAGGGAAGGAGGAGATGCAGGGCTCCTTGGTGGAGGTCGTGGAAACAGCAGAAGGAAGGGAGCAAGCTCGGGGCAAGCTCCAATGGTGGACAGTGGACGCGGCGGCTCTGGAGAAAATTGGAGGGCTAGGGTTTGGGGGCGCCGAAGCTTGGATTAAATAGGGGAAGCGAGGCGAGGGCAGCAAGGGCATTTCGCGTGGGCAAAGGCTCGTCGTCCGGTGAGGCGCTGCAACGTGGAGGCACCGGCCACCGCTGCCCAACCAGCGAGAGAGAGAAGGACCAGAGGTGGAAGAAGAGCGCTGACAGGTGGGGCCAGGATGTAACTGAGAGAAAAAGAGAAAATTCTAATTCAAACCTTTTGCTCTAAAAGAAATAGCTCCCGAAGTCCAAAATTCGCGAATAAATACATTTAAGAAAGCTTAGAACACAAATGTCCATCTGCAACTTGAAAAAGTTAGAAACAAAATTTTCTTTTGTCGCAGTTTTTAATTTGGAAAGACATGAATTTGAATATGGTACTAATTTTTAACCCTTACAATTATATTCCAAAAATTCAGTAAAAGTACTATTAATTCAACATTTTATATATAGTATTTTATAACATTTTCATCCAGCACAGTAGTATCACATAATTTGAACTTCCTTCACACAGTCACAATTTAATTCAATTTCAAGCATCCAAACATTCATTCAAGGCTTATGTCAATATATCATTTTTAGGTGCTCATGATCCCCATGATATGGTCATTGTTTTAAGATATGGTTCATTCAAGAAGGTCGGTGAGTGAAGTGATGTCAAGTCCTATATATGTTAAATCACCATTTTCATAATACCAACACAAAATGGAAAACAAAAGGTAAAAACCCTCAAGTTAAAGTAGGCCTAGGTTTTATCAATTCATGTAAACTTTGGTTTCTCTTGTATCTTGTCACACTCATTTCATGTTTACCCCTAAAGATTAGTGAAGCAAAACTCAATGAGGTCATACTAGGTGAAAAGTGGTTCTAAATTGGAAGTTCTACTCTTAGAAGACTAAATTCCCATTTAGCTTAAAATCAAGACACAGACACAAGGAGGTTATAAGCTTCATTATTGCATGTGTTAAATCTATCTTTAAATTAGCAATTGTATCTTCAAGCCAACATAAAAATCGCTACATATTATTTTATTTGCAATAGAAGGTGGCCTCACTTGTTTGGTTTAAAAATTAGATACGATGTTTTGAAGGAAGTTATGTTGAAACAAAGTAGTTGTTTTGAAACAAAGTACTACAACTTTTATATTGATCGAGAATTCATGTGGTGAACAATTCTTTTTTTTTAAGATTATATCGTTGCTTCCTAGAAGTCATTAATATCTTAAGTTGGAATTATTTCATGCGTTAACCTAATATGAGAAAATAGTCCCTCGAGCAGTCTTAAAAGCATTGATACACTATTTAATTTACAGTTCAAATCTAACTTCTTTTTAGGCGATTTTATGGCACTTAATTTCATCACCTCATGTGCATGTCTTTCGAGTTTGTCATGGGATGCTTTGAGTGAAATTGATTAGCTTTGTACTAGGAAGGTTTCGGTAGGGTTCAAATGTCAAGACCAATTACACCAGCACAGCTTAACAACCTCATGTGTAGTTTTTATCCCTATTCATAATTACATTGCAAAGATTTAGTTTCAAGTTAACTTTGGTGATGATTTTTTTTTCAATATTCATAAATCCTTGGTTTTGTTTAATTACTCTTGCTTATACACTTTAAACACTAGAGGTGTTACATGCAACAAGGATATCACCCTCCATTAACACTAAAGCTCGCCAGTCATCATCAGTGATAAACTGACAGAGGTGAGACTTGACAGTCACTGCAGTCCTGGAGAAGTATCAGTCCATCATCAGGTATTTCTGCTAGACTTGAATAGGGAATCAAATCCAAATTTCGACGCACATCGCATTCCTATAGAACCAGACCATAAGATATCATGTATCACCAGAGATGTTTGAGCGATGAGAAAGGTACAATAATGAGGTACTCAAGCTTTTTGTATGCAGGTGTCATCTACATCGTGCAGGGTTGTGAATTGATTAGCCCAGTTCAAGTGGCCACCTCCTTCGGCCTTTCAAGGGGAGTTGCTTGAATGGCTGGTTGATCACTGACTCTCTAGCTCCCTCGATAGATGCTCTGGTTATCACAATGCCGTGTCAGCTAGATGATCAGAGAAAGATTACCTTCACCTGCCTATACATTGTGGGTCTTTGACGACACCTACATCATTTGGGACTGATTGGATCGCCTCCATTCGAGACCAAGTGACAAGCAACACAGGTAACTATGGCAGTGCTAGATCAATGCAAGAAAGATCATATTTAAAAGCATTGACTAGATCTCAATGACAACGGAGAAGGAACTTCACCATTAAGAAGTTCAGACCTTACTTGGGTGGTGCTAAAGTGATAGTATACATGGACCATGCTACACTAAGGTACTACTTAACCAAGAAGGAAGTTATGCCACAACTCTTCCTTTGGAGTTTGCCCCTTCAAAAGTTGCAAATCAGAGTAGGAAGGGAGCAAATAATTGTGTGGTGTCATGTCTCGATGATACAAGTTGGATTCTACGAGATGATACTCTTGGATGGTCATTACATCCAAGTCAATGAGATATATACTTGGATAATTTTATGGTGACCGGATGTATACCTACGGGAGAAGAAGTTGATTCACCACAGACTTGATCTATGGGAATTCCTATCTAAGTTAGTGCTGATGGTTTACTCCACAGCTGCATCCCGCAAAGTGAGACCGCATGATAATTCAACGTGCCAAACACGCTAGGAATTGTGTGGGGTTGCCCAAGGACACGAGGAAACCAATACTCGTGCCATTATGCCCACTGACCGGTTAACCCATCAGTTGGAATAGCACATCTTGGTCATCATGGACTAAATGTACTAAATGGGATGACACACTTCGTGTATTGCAACTGACTCGAAGAATCCAAAGACTTCAGAAATCTCATTTCTTAACTTTGGAACTCCAAGAGTCAAGATTAGAGATGGAGGCTCACACTCCATGAGATATTTTGGAAGTGTATCAGTAGATCGGGAGTAGACATCAGATTTCCACACCCTACCATCTCCAAACAAGTCATTAGACATACTAGTTTAGCAAGAAAATCAAGAACATTCTGCAGAGTGAAGTATCGTGTTTAGATCAAAAAGTTCTTTTAGACTTTACTATTCAGCTCTCCCAGAAAACATGCTTCCCAGAAAAGTTCCCCTCTAATTCCTTTCAAATTTTCTATTCATCCCTCTCACAGAACACGCTTCCAAGAAAAAGTTCTTTCTACCCTCCGTGAAGACCATGGGGAAGGATGAGGAGCAAAGCATTAACGCACTTTGAACATATCAAGGTGCCGATAGGTGTGACATCATATCAGCTGGTATATGGCAAAACCTGCCATTCTCCAGTAGACAATCAAATCCCATAAGGCAATTGAGTGGTGAAATATGGAGACCCAATCAGCCCGAGTAAAAAAAATATTGCCTGAGTTGGAGAAGGCCTACCACAGCACCACAAGCTATGGCGCAATAAGTGGAGTAGGATCAAGCACATTAAAGTGGGAAATGAGGTATCACTCTTTCCGTATTCTTTCACTTGATCATGGGAAGCCTAGAGGTAGGTCTTTCTTAAATACTTGCCCCTTCAAAGCAATGACAGGGATGTATTCTTGGCCATTGGCCTCTCAAAATATTCCTCAAGCCTAACATAATGGAACTCGAAGAAATAGACATTTTACGAGTATCCGAGCTAGATCCATAGTCCATGGTCATGGCCAGACCTAAACTGTGTCGTTATCTTAGTTTAGGTTTGGGTGCTGCATTTTATTTCCCTTCTCAATTATTTGCTTCCTAATTTTTGTTTTCTAGCAGCACCCCCATTTCCCTTTTATAATAATAATAAAGTAAGATAAAAAGTTGATTTGTTCACACCAAGTTATTGGTGGTTGGCACACACTTGTGCGCCAACCACACCCCTATGCTAGCTCTACACCTAGTGTGCATCATTTCAGAGCAAGCAGCACATCAAGGAACTCTTGGTCAAAGATGAGCGTGAACCGATGCAACCAAGAGCTGGGCGGCCACCCTCTGGCCGGCCGTCCAACACCTGTACCAAAGTGATCATGTGCAGAGCAAAGCAGGACCCTAGACTTGAGCCTGCAAAAGTGGAACCTAAACATCGAGTTCAGTCCACAATGGCTGGATGACTGGCCTACACCAGGCTAGCCGGGCCCACCTAGCAACCACCTGCCACCATCCAACTTCACATAGAGGTTTGCAACCCCTTCATCCTATCCTTTTATGGTTTTCATTCAAATTCATGTATGGGTAAATAAAATTAAAAATTTGAATGGCACATCATGAAAGACATGAAATCATAGATGCTTATCAATGGTGCCTAAGTTTTATTTCTTATGCAAGTACCTTTGTGCCTTTTCAACTTTATGATAGGGTCACGTAATCTTTTACTTATTGATCCTTATGATGTAATGACATGAGAGGCTTGATCTTTTCTAATTCAAAGTCTTGGAAAATTTTATTTTGAAAATGGAAAAGTGAGGGAACTCTCATTCATGCCCAACTTTGCCAAGTCCTATCTAGAACCATACATATACACATATAGTTGAACCCGCATAACTATCTTCTACATTTTGAGCTTTATCAAACATCTTGCCTTCTGAAACATGCATGCTATTGCTAACACTTTAGTCATTCATGTACATGTCCATTGAATAAAGTCCATCAAATGTGGTTCTCAAGCAGCTCTTCATCCCCCTGAAAAAAAGAAAAAAAAGAGAAGAGTGGGAAGTCCCACTCGAGCAAAAAAAAATGGTGACAACGGGGAAAGATGAAAGAAGCTAGAATCAAATACCACTCAAAGACAATTATTCCCCATTCACACTTGCACATGACAAAAGTATATGGTTGACATGATCTCTCAAAGACAAGTTATTTGATCTCGCAACATAGATGAAAAAGATATGTATTTATCTATCCCTTACCTTGAACTCCATATTTAGTCTTTGTAGAGATATGAGAAGTTTCACCAAAAGCCTTTGTGAGGATCAAACACCTTGAGTGGCTAAGTGGCTTGAGAGAATGAGAGTATGCCTCCATGTTTTGAAAATCTTACAAAATCTACAAGTACTGAGAAGGAGGAGGAATCATGCTCTGCATTGATTTGTTCTGAGTTTCAATGGGTGAAAGTGAATGTGTTAGCCACCCGGAATCCAAGGTATGAGGGGAAGCTTTGGAATTATTCTTATGCACACTTTTGATTTCATGACCCTAGGCTTTGCTTGATCCTCCAGATTTATGTTTACCATTTGCTGGGTACTAGCAAAGTCAAGGTGTGGGGGCGTGTTGGCGGTCGATTTTCATGAGTTTTACGACCAACAATTGTCCAGATTTCATGCTTATATGGACATAAAAGTGTTAAATTTATTTACCCTGACAAATTCCACTACTTTTGGTGACTATTTGATCTCAGGAGCATAGTGTCAAAAAATTAGCCGATTTGGAAGAAATTCCAGGTCAGCCGGCCACCAAGGCCGTTTGGTCCCAAACTTTACTAGCATGCAAGGAAGCACATGTCAAAGTCGTCACAACAAGAGTTTCCTCAGTCGGTGCATCCTATAGCCAAAAGGCCTAAACCATGGATGAGGAGGCCCACTTGCATGCAAAACTCAGGAACAATTTGTGGGAGCTCCTACACATGGGCAACATGGAGTCATATAAGAGCAAGTTGGTGCAAAAAAGGGACGAGATGTGCCAGAGCCAAGCCAGCCGGCCTAAGCCAAGCTGTCTAGCCTCCAATTTCCCTACGTGAAGCCGACGCCACTACTACCAACACATGCACCAGATCTGGAGCGTCCACGAGAAGGTCGGCACTGAACCGACGTCATCCCAGGCCGAACGACCTGGACTAGGCCGGTCGGCTGGCCAGCTACGTGGGAATTATGCACCCAGACTTGGTGTGGTAGTCACTCTACCCCTTGGCATCACTTCCATGCTGGTTACCGCCTTGGAGTCCCTATAAAAGACTGCCTTCACCATACTTCTTCACTAACCACTTACATCATTCTTGGAGAGAAGAGCCCACAAGATGTAGCTCTCTACTTTAGTGTAGATTAGCTAGGGAGAGGTATTTTTTTCAATGTAGCCCTTTTTCCATAAGAAATTTACATATGGAACCCTGAGTGAAAGGTTTTGAAAAATGGACCCGTTGCTCGGCGCCACACAGCACAGCGCCTAGGTAACATGTCTCGGCACCCGAGGACCTGGTGCCTAGGTCTGCCACGAAGGATCCGACGTGGTCGGAACAATAGCCGTGGCATTGGACGTCAAAGCCAAGTCCCTTGGTGCGGACCTGTGTATCCTAGGTGCCAAAGAAGCTGGCGTCGAGCCTGGGGACTTAACCCAAGCGTGCGACTGCCATCTGCTAGCGCCCCATCTTCCTTCTCTCCTTGGTTCTATTCGAACAGAGGGCGCCGGAGCCACCTCCTTCCCCATCCGCTGCCACCGTCCCCATCCACCGACCCCTTCCCCACCGCCGGTGACCTCGATATGAAGGTAAGCTCCCTCCCCTCCCTTCTTTTATTAATCTTCTTGTTGGTTGTGAAGGGAAAAGGGTGAAACCCTAGATGATGATAGAAGCACTAGATATTTTATACCCGTGAGGAATAGGTTGGATTTGGTGTGTAGATGGACAATGACTTGTTTAGGCGTTTCCCTTCCATTTTTAGCTAATTTTGGAGGTCCGATCTATGATGTCGTTGGTTATTGCATAGGGAACTATTTTGATTCGGATTGCTTTGATATGGTTTGACCCTAAGTTTATAGTTTCATCAAGCTTTAGCCCTGAATGCAAAACTCTATTTAGTTAAGAGCAACTCCAACAAAGGATGTAAATCAAGTTGCGTAGGTAAAAAACAAAAACTTCCCCCAAAATCGACTTCCAACAAATACGGTATCTTCCTCTGGTAGCTTTCTTCATCGGCATCCCGTGAAAGTCGGTAGCTTTCTTTGCCGATCCCCCATGGGTAGCCATCGCAGAATTCCGTGCGTTTTCTGCCTCCTTTCCGTGTGCGTACTCCAGTTCCTGCCGCGCCTCGCCCTTTGAAAAAGGCCGCGCCGCCATGCGCAGCAGCGATTCCCCTACCGTCGTGTATCTCGGTCCTGCCCTGTCGCCGCCACATGCCGAGGCGATCCCTGCGGCAGCTCGTGCTGGCGCGCATCCCTGGCCTGCCTCGCCGCTGGCCCCACACGAGGGCCCCCCGGGGTCGGCGGGCGCATGAACGGCGCGAGCTGACCGGCCGGACAGGCTATCGCCCTGCAGATCTCGCCATCTCGGTGCCCCTGCACCGCGATCCATCTCGCATGAGCGCGCTGTGTCCCCGCAATTGGATACTATGGAGTAGGCTAGAAGCCTAGAATAGTACCCGTACCTGCCAATGGGACGACGAGGGCATACTGTAGGTATTTTTTTCATATATTGCTGCATGCTGTAATCAGTTTGTGTGTTGAACTGCATAGGAGATTGCTGCTGCTAGCCAGTGATGGGTGCTGCTGGCCAACGATTGCTGGTACTGGCCAGTGACAGAAGTCTGTTGCGCATTGGCTTTGTCGTCAGTCCTGAAACAGGGACATTTGATCTCGCGGGGTCCGGCGTCAAGTGCAGATGAGAAGGATCGCCCACATTCCAATGAGGAAAGCCGCCAGCGTCCAACACGATCGCAAGCAGCCGGCATGGAGGCGACATCCGGCGGCGTGCCGTACGTGCCTGCGATCGACCTCACAAAAAAGAAAGAGGACCGAATAGGCTGATGTGGCCTCCTTTGAATTATGGATATCAAGATTTACAAAGGCTGTTGGCTTCCAAATGTTTTTTTCGATACTTTGATGTTATACAAAATATGTAAAAGCCTATATTTAGCTAATAGAATAGCTATTCTTTTGGAGTTGCTCTAAGGAATCATCATTTGAAACTCAGACACATCTATGTATAAAATGTTTTATTACTCTTTTTGATGACCTAATACAATTTATTCTATGTATGTAGGATGGTGGGGGAGTATCAGCTGTTGGACAGCCATTACGACCAGAATCACCACTCCAAGCGCATTGAGGCAAACCTGGATGAGGCCCTTCGATCCTTGGTCCCTGAACCCATGAGGGCATCGGAGTGATCCACTACAACCACCCCTACGCACCTCTCCTTCAGCATGCTGGTCTCCACGTGATCTCAAACATAGTCAGGAGAGGCTTGCCGCCCTTTAACCCTACCGCACTCACCCCATTAATCGATAGGTGAGCATGGACCACTCTAAGTGGAAAATTGACCATACTATTCCTTATGATCTGCTTCTAACATTTTCTTCTCCATGTTTCTAGGTGGAGGCCCAAGATGCACACCTTTCACCTATCATGTGCTGAGATGCAGTAACGCTCCAGGATATAGAGATGTTCCTTGGCTTGGGAATCAGATGCCGCGCAGTGTGTGGCTCAGCGGTTTCCTTTGGGTGGAGAGGCCGAGTCATGGAATTCTTGGGAACAGCACCACCGGCACCAGCAGACGGCGATGACGACGGGTGGAGTACATGGGTTTCATGCATCCTGTTACGCTGGCTCGGGGGGCCTTTCGCCGAGTGTCCTGCTGGCGCAGACGAATAGACCATCACCTACTACTTTCGGGCTTGGGTACTCGACTTTTTTGGATTGGTGCTTTTCCCTGATGCCACAGGGGACTCTGCTTCCTAGATGTACCTCCACTGCCTATAGGACTTGGACAATGCAGGTACTTACAACTGGGGTCCGTAGTTCTAGCTTTTCTGTACAGGTAGCTCTGCGAGGCTTGCCGTCGACAGTCGGCCACACCCTGTGTTGGTGGTTGCACCTTCCTCCTTCAGCTGTGGATGTGGTCATGACTTCCTGTGGGACGGCCACAGGTCTTGGAGCCACATGCTTGGCACGTTGTGCACCCCGACCACGCATGTACAATCGCGTACTGTTGGGACCGGCTGACTGCCCCGTACGTGACGCACTGGTACCTGGACTATCAAAACGAGCTTGATGCACTTGTCACCTTGACAGTATGAAAAATAGCTCTTCTTCATTTGCCTTGTGCAATCAGTTAAAGATTTTTGTAACTAGCATTTTTATTCTTATGACAAGTTGTATGGGATCCTTACAACAATGAAGAAGTGCTCGCAATGCCTTTGAACCTGATGTGCAGGCGTGACCAAGCCCTTTGGAGGATGCGGTGCCCTCTCATTTGTTTCTATGTGGTGGAGATCCATGTCCCCCATCATGTATCACAACAGTTTGGGCTTGCCCATACGTTCTCCCCGGATGAAATCTCCACGTCAATCGCATTATTCCAGTAAGCACTCGATTCCCTATATTCTCTAGACATGATTCACTTAGAAAGCTTTGATAAATATTTGTGCGCACTTGATTAGGTTCGATCGTGTTAGGAAGAAGAAAGTCACAGACTTTCTAGACTACCACCATGAGTGGATTGAGTGGTGGGATAGGATGGACGACAACGTGCTTCCTTAGTAAGTTTTTTAGACCCCCCCCCCCCGGAATTCCTTATTGAAACAAATTTGACTATTTTGTTGTATTGCAGAAGTTACGAACCCATCTTAGTTGAGCAGCGGCTCGTGTTGGTTGTCGGACTCAGGCGGCGGCGAACGTACAAATACCGGCCATGTTGCACCATCTGGATCCGCATCATCGCACAGGGGAGCAGCCACAAGGAGCCATTCGCGCTCAGGGATGGTTACCTCCCAAGACAAGGACAACGAGGATGACGAGGGCCAAGACCAGGACGACAAGGAAGGGGAGGGGGAGGAGGACGAGGGCCAGAACGACGAGGAGCAGGAGGAGGGGCAGGACCAGGACGACAACGATGATGATGAAGGCCAGGACCAGGGCTACGACGAGATTGGCTCGTCCCAGGTATCCGATGCACCACTTCCCACACAATTGCTGCAACGACCTTGCCGATCTCATCAGTCACATGTACGACACACGCGGGGTACCGATGCACTAGGCAAGGGCAAGGGAAAGCGTAGAGGAAAGTGAGTCTGATCATACAATACACTCTTGTTTCATGTGAGAACTATGTGTCATATGTGTATTGGACTATGTGAGAACTCTGTGATATACTAGAATCTGTGTGTGAACTTTGTAATAAGGTCAAATTTTGTGAATTTTGTTAAATTTCTGTGATATTTGTGTCTAGCGTCAATGATGTCTGAAACTTTCATACTCAACGCCAAATACTATGGCGCCTAGGTGTGTAATGTAGGCGCCAGGTTAGTTGGCGCCTTGGTTGAAAACCACTCTTTGGCTATGGTTGACCCGGCGCCAACTGTTTTGGCGCCTAGTTACGTAAGCTAAGCACCATGGTATTTGGCGCCTTGGTGGGAAAGGACGCAGTTCGAAAGCGTGATGGTGTTAAGTCCCTAGACTCGGTGTCACCTCCTTTTGCGCCTAGGATACACAGGTCGGCACTAAGGGACCTGGCGTCGAGGTCCCATGCCATGGCTACAGTTCCGACCACGTCAGATCCTACATGGCAAACCTAGGCGCTAGGTCCCCTGGCGTTGAGATGTGTTACTTAGGCACCGTGTCGTGTGGCACTGAGCTACAGGTCCATTTTTCAAAATATTTCACTTAGGGGTCCATATGTAAAATTCTTATGAGAAAAGGGCTAAATTGAAAAAAAAAATACTAGGGAGAGTGTGAGGTGTGCGTTTTCTTGGGTGACAGCCAAGCTGGGAGGAGAGGAGCCGAGTTCCTTCGGTCCTTCTCTGACATTGTAGCCACCTCGGAGGAATAAAACTTCGGAGTTTATCTTTAGTATGTTCCTCGTCTCTTTTCAGTATCTCGCTAGCACTTTTCATTTACTTCAGCATTTTACTTATTTACTATCTTTGATCTGCGGGATCCCTTATTTGCGTGACCACTGTACTACTCATTTGGGGTTTCCTCATAAGCCCTTCCGATTGAGTGGAGGTCAGTAACTGATAGCTTAGATGTGGTGCCTGTGCTTGATAGCTACCTTGGGTTGTATTCCACCCAACGATACCGTTGTGGTAGGCGGCAGGTGGTGACTACCCTGTCCATCCTTTGTAGTCCACCACGTTCGAATGTTTTCATAACAGTAGCTTGCTGAGCCTGGAGGACCCCTTTCTAATTCCAGTCTGCCCCCCCCCCCGCTCTAGCCGTCGAAGTAGATCATGTTAGTAGGTAGTATCATGTTTGTGTAACGAGTTGGCTAACTGAAGTTAGGCCATCTACCCTCATACCTTTTCTCCTATGGGCCCGGTTGAAGAATTCTAGGCATAATCGCGTCTATCGTTCCTTGGATTTGACATCCAGGTTTTACTCCCCTGGTGAAAGGTTACAGTGGTCTCTGTGCGCTTGCGGAGAAATTCGTAATGGCTAAGGACCGCCAACAATTGGCAAAACAAAGTGACCTTGATGTTGATACTTATCATGCTTTGGTGATGGATAATGTTGATGAAGTAATAGACGAGCGTTTGGAAGCTTTAGAAGAAATTGAGAAAGACAAAAGAGGAGTGGCTGGAGCATATAATCAAAAGGTAAGATTTAAGTCCTTTTAAGTTGGCGATTTAGTTTCGAAGACTATTCAGAGCAACAAGTTTGATAAATGATCACCAAGTTGGGAAGGACCATATCAATTTGCGCAAATATGTTCTGGGATTCTTATATGGTGGAGACTCTGTAAGGATTTCAATTGCCTAGAGCTCTCAATGGGAAGTACTTGAAAAAGCAGTATCCAAGTGTTTGGAAAAAATACTTGAAGGGTATGACCCATATATTGAACATCACCCTTAGAATAAAATGGCCGATGAAATTCTAAGGAAGAATGTCGCCCTTAGACTTATATTTTTTGTTTTATGGCGTGTTTTGCTTTACCTTAACAGAGGGATATGTTGATGGCAAAAAATGGTAGAGAGGTGGCTGGGACCACCGGTTTAACCGCCTGTTGCAAGTGGTCTGACTCGACAGGCCCTATAGCCGGTCTAACAATGTGCTAGACGGTCTAACTGCCGGTTACGAACGGTCTAACCGGCTATCCCGAGTCTAAGTAGAATTAAGAAAATCTTTAGATTTTTTGAGGCAAGGTGTCCCGACCCTATAAATATAAAGAGCAGTGACCGAGTGAGGGCTTTGCCCAATCGGACAAAAAAATTTTCTATGGCATTTTATGTCGTTCTGACTGACCTTACCGACCTTAGAGCAACCCTAGGTTCGTGTGACATCCCTGATGTTAATACATTGAAAACACATGTTAAAACAGCTTAAAAGGGGAACAATGATGTATTGCACCAAAATTTGACCAAAAATTCAAATTTAATTCAAAACAAAGGTCTTTTTGACACCCAACTGAAATCTCAAGAAATTTGTACTAAACTTGAAAATCTCCAAAAATAAAAGTTCTTGATCATCACAAATAAGGCCTAGTCACTGTTGGGAACTTTTGCAAATTTTGCAGTTTAGCCCCTCAAAAACTCAAAAAATAGTTCTGAACACCTGTTTGAAATTGGGTTGTTTGAGTCTGAAAAATTCGAAATTTCAGGTTCACACCAAAAAGAAAGTTATGTCCCACACCTCAAACTCCAACTTTTATTTTTACACTTTTCAATGTTCAGTTCAAATTTTAAAAGAAAATTTGAAAAAGGCAAAGGAGCTCCACGGGGCTGCCAGCTCACCCCTGGCGCGCCCTGCTCCTAGCCGGAGTCCGGCCGCCACGTGGCCGGTGTGCGGCGGAGGCCGCATCAGGCCGGCCGAGCCGCGGCGGCGTGTAGTGCTTGTCCTCGCGCGAGCGTCGGGCAGTGCTGTGCCATCACGTCACGCGCGACAGCGCGCTGCTGCCTTGCGCCGCGGAACGCCATCATGGCGAGCTCGCTCGGCCACTGGCCGCAGCCGCGCGCGCGCCGCGCAGCGCCGCCCCGCGGCCGCTATGCTCGCTCATTACGCGCCAAGGAGCATTGTGGAGGATCTCACTCGATCACGCCACGATCCCCCGTGCCCAATCGAGCCGCGCGCTCTGTTCGAGCTCGGGAGCGCATCAATGGCGCGTCGCGTCAACCATCTCCCCTCGCGCGCGCTCCCGAGGCTGCTCATTACTCTCTAGCCCGCCCAAGCACTCCACCGAGCACCCTCACCACTTCTCTTAGCTCGCACTCAACCATTTCCCTTCTCCCCGCGCTCGAGCACATCGTCTTCAACCTCCAGCCGCGCGGACCAAGCTTGAGTCCCGAGCGAAATTCGTCCTCGTCCCTCCACCATCCCCAAATTCCTCGCGCACAGAGCTAGACCACTTCCCTAGCTTCCATTTCCCCCACTTCTCTCGAGTTATCCCCAACTCTCCGGTGACAAATTGGATTTTCCCCCAAATCCTCATTTCCGGCCGCCGGAGCACCCGCACGTCGAGCACCCACTTCGAGCCATCCCCGAGGTCAACCAAGCATTCCACTAGCTCCATCGAGTCCCACTGGTGCTCACGAGCCCCTCCAACCCCGGAGACAGCCACCACCCTCGCCGGAATCGAAGCCGCGGCGGGCGCACCGTCACCGCACGTCGCCGGCGACCTCCGAGCCTCCTCCGGCCTCCCAACCGCCACCATTCGTCTCGTGGTGAGCCACTGGTTCTTTTCCCCCACTTCTCCGACCTCCTCCCGCCGTCGTTTGGCCGGCGCAACGCCGTCGACGAGCCGAGGACTCAAGTTCATCGTCTTCCTTTTCCCAGGGTTCCCAGTGAAAGAAGGCAGGGACCTGTTCGCGAAGTTTCAAAAGATTCAAGGGTCGCGGCGTTAAAAGAATTTTAAGGTTTAAACCTTTTTCTCGAAATCTTGTAAAATCCACCAAAAATCGTACACAAATCAGAAAAATGCACAAAAATACTCCCTGGACTCGTGAGATTGTAAACTCCAATCTCATGTTAGCATGTATATACTTTTGATGAACCATTTTTGAATTAAAATTCAAACTGTGAATTTAGAAACTTGTGCACCATTTCAAATCCTGAGCTCCTCTAGAGCTGAACTTTGGATATGTTGTTTGCAGTGACATGAGACACCTTGTGTCCAAAGGAGACCTAAAAATATGAACCGTAGCTTTAGTTGTGATTTATTTTGTGATTTCTGTCTTAGTTTAGTCCTACAATTATTAAAACTAATCCATGCAGCCAAAAATCACCATTTTTCTCCAGAGGCCTAAGAACTTGTTTACACATGTGGTAAAAATGCTAAACTTAATTTTGGCCCTGTCTAGACTAGCAAATTAATAGATGTGTGTTTTATAGCTCTGGTAGAAAAATTATCTGATTTGGAAGTAATTTCAATTTTATATGATTAATTCAGTTTTCTGGGGCAGCAAATAGATCCATTTTTAATAAATTCTGTGTAGCTCAGTTTTAGCTAAATTTTGGAGTGAACCTAACTCTTATACTCCAGTAGCTGTCATAAAGTTTATAGATAAAAAGGAAAAACAGAAACAGAGAAACAAAAATGAGAAGAAACTAGGTTAAAATTGAGTTATAAAAAGAAATAGATCACTTTGATTAAATAAATAAATATGGAGCATGTGAAATCTAAATTTCCGAACAACACCCTAGCTTCAAAATAATAAATTGCGTTATTTTATATGTGTACACAATCACCATCATAGATACGATAAAATTTCACACCCTCCTCTAATTTTATGAAGTAGAAAGTGGTACACTAGCATGTCTAGGTGAATATGGCCTTCAAGGCCTTGATATTAGATCATTTAGGCAGCCCTTATAAAGTTATGCATCTCATGTAGAAGGCGCTCTTGCGGACGGCGTCTATCACCTCGTCCCCGCCGACGAAGAAGGAATTCCCGAGAGCGGTGCCAACGAAGTCGCGGTCGACCCGGAGTCTAACAGTCAGTCAGCCCAAGAAGGCAAGCCCCGGAGCATAACCTAACTTTTAATTCGTGCAACTATGTATTTATTATGCTTGTGCATTTACGTTGTAGGTGTTGTTTGAATACCTTAGTTGCATGATTCTAGTACCTATGACTGGAAATACTAGTATGAAAGGATCGATAGAGCAATGCCTTTAGGTCCGTTACAAGTCGAGTGATTTCCTGTCACTTGCGAGATATAGGAGTTGCTTGTCTTTACTTATGTTGGAATCATAAGGATGGACGGGCGGGATGGTATGTGTAGATCTCCCGTCCGTGTATGATAATTGGATTAAGGTCGAAACGTGTGGTTCTGTGTGTCAAGTTTTTGAACGTACCACATGCATGCCGACTTATGGGAATCGGTAAGCCCGGTACCAGATTGAAGCAGTTAGGACCGATAGCCATCTCTCCTTGGAAACTTTTGTTTCCCTTGCCATACACATGTGGATATATGCGTGATGCCGTGAGTGAAGCGGTAAACCTTTATCCTAAGGGAATGGAACCGACGCCAAATTGTGGATTGATGGGAAAGGTTGGGAAGTGCTTGTGCCTTTTATAGCAAGCATTGTCCGTGTGTGTTGGGTTTCCCCTGGCCAGGTAGCAAAATTCGGTTCGAACTGTCCGCTTCTCGCGGTTGATGAGACTGCTTGACCGCTGTGCTGCATTGAGTAACAAGTGGAACTATGAGGATGATGAACTTGTTGTATGAATTAAATTGTATTGCACCACTTGTATGCTTAGAAAGGTTGCTCATCTAGAATGGTTAAGTCTACTAGAATATGATGCTAAAACCATGAAAGTAAGGATCCACTCTTAGTGGCTTTTTGGCAAACAAACCCACTAGCCAAAGGCCTCTCATGTCTAGATGTCGGTGATGTAGCTTTTCACCCGACGGGTAAGCCTTGCTGAGTATTAGTATACTCAGCCTTGCTTGTGGATATTATTTCAGGTACTGTGATGGATGTGGCAGTTGATGCCATCACTTGACCTACCCAGGTTCCCCCTGGATGGCACGTCGAGTGGGTTCCGTCCTCTGCCGAGGATCGGGAGGAGTAAGCACCATGCCGGCTTCATCATGGTGTTACTATGCATCGTCGTTAGTTTATTATTCCGCTGCAATGAACCTTTATATACTCTGATTTGAAATTCAAACTTGGTTTGTAATAACTTTATGATACTATTTATGTACGATGAATTTGTGGAATGTTGTAATCTGTGGAACTCACCTTCGTGTGGGCACGCTTGTTGTTTCGATCGTGAAAGTACGTGGTTAATCGGGTTTAATCCGACGACGCTCTAGCTTATTCCGGATTAAGTGCCCGACTGCTTGTTTCGCGGTCCAGGGTACTTAACTTGGAATAATTTCGGAGTGGTCCGTCACAACTCGCTATCCCTGAAGGAGTCCCTCCCGGGGTGGTGTTTGTAGGTTTTTCGTGGCGCATTAGTTGACCGCCTGTATGGATAATCTGCCCCGGTTGTCACACTGGAGCTTCACGGAGGACATTTTGACGATCGCACGATCTAGCGCATTCGTGTGTTGATGAAAAAAAATAAGATAATATTATTGTATTAGGAAAATTAAGATAATATTATTATATTAGAATAATTAAGATAATATTATTGTATTAGAAGAATTAAGATAATATTATTGTATTAGAAGAATTAAAATAATATTACTTTTTACTTTTTTTGAGGACTCATTACTTTTTACTTGAAAAACAAATTCGTGATCTCCTAGACGGAGCCCAACACCGCATCGGGCCCAGCTGCCACCGAAGTACGACTGGGCCCCGGGTGCGCGGCAATGTCTTCTGCGGTACCTCCCTGGCCTTGCCCACCAAATCTCGCCCCATGGTTTCCTCCTCCGCCTAGGCCGTCCCTGCGCGGCGGCGCGAGAAGAGGCGAAGGCGCGGCGGCGCGTCGGCCTCATTGGAGCCAGGCGATACGGCTGCAGCCTCGCAGGTACGGGTTTGGTGCCGGCATGCAGAACAATCATTGTTTCTTTTTTATGTTGAGACACTCTTCTTTATCGGCGGCTGGGTATCAAGAAAACCTTTTGTTGTGTGGTTGGGGAACTAAATATTATGTTATTTGCGTGTTCCATTAATGAGATAACATGGTCCTGCTGAATTTGCTGTTTGTTTTCGTGAAGGGAATTATGCCAGTTTGTTTGTTTGGGTTACTGAACCCTGATTGGATTGAACGGTAAAACTTCGATTGGATGAGATGCTGATTTATAGAGGGGAATGCGTTGGATAAAGGTTCGTTAGGGAATTGAGAATTGGGATTTAGGATGGAGTGACCGTTTAGTTAGATCCGAGAATGTTATCTAAAGAGGAAAAAGTTTGCATATTTGTCAAAGGCTAGGATTTAAAAAAAATCATGTCAAGTTGTTCTGATACACAAAATGCGTGGCATAAAATTCTTGAACAATAATGGATTCGAGTGATTTGGTTGAATTGGAAGAAAAGATCTATTCTTATCGCAACTGATTTTTTTAGGTTTAAAACTGCCAAAATCAGCCTAATCAATTACTGGCTTGTTGATCCTATTGTGGTCAGCATTGCCATCAACATCTATGAATTGTTTACACCAAGATAGATAGGTCTATTAATAATTGCAACCTGGTCATAATAGTACTGACTATCAAGCCGATGAGACCATATTGATAATTCAACAAATTTATGAGCTCAAATGCAAGTTTGGAGTTCAAATAACTAAATAAATTGATGACCTCAAATGCAAATTTGAATTGCATTAGGGGAGTGCTAAAGTTATTTATTTCTGGTCATCGAATCATCATCTGCTATTTTCAAAGATTAGATAGAAAACTCTGCATACATTCCAAACATGGTGGGAGATCTATCTGAAAAAGGTTGATACTGGGATAGCTAACTTTTAGTTGTGTCAGGATCATTGTTCATTGAGAAGATGCGAGGAAGACATTGACGGATCTACTACTGTAATACCTTTATAATATTCTAATTACTTAGCTCAGATCTGTCATTTCCATGTCCCAATATCATTTGATTATTATATGCCTAATTTATGGTACTCTCTCTTTTATCTTTTTATAATGTGGATAGACATGTGGAAAGTGGCATCCAGGTGAATCACAGAGACCTGAGGTTGATGATGCCCCCATCTTCACTCCAACAGAAGAGGTTTGTGGACTATATATTTCTGCAGAAAACTGTGCAACGTCATATGTTTTATAAGACAATACTCTGTTATTACTTTTGATGATTTAAATTTTGTGTAGTTGAACTTTTTGAAGTTTGGACTACTATTATGTTAAAACCATCAAGGTTTGACATAGAAACTAGATAAATATTTTTTTTTGCAAGAACTACTACTCTCCAATTGTTAATGTCAAGCAGTTATAGAGAAAGTAATTCATATATGAAATGTTAAAGAACCAATGCCAGGGGTAGCGCATTACATTATCCTTTGAATAATGTTATTTTCTCATAGGAATTCAAGGATGCAATTGCGTGCATTGCTAGCATACGCCCACTTGCAGAAAAATATGGAATTTGTCGTATTGTTCCACCATCATCTTGGAAACCTCCATGTCCGCTGAAGGAGAAGACTTTCTGGGACTCTACAGAGTTCAATACCCGAGTTCAACAAGTTGACAAGCTTCAAAATAGGGAGCCCCCAAAGAAACCGACGCAGCCTCGAGTTCAGAGGAAAAGAAAAAGAAAAAAGAGACTTAAGTTTGGGATGCACAGGAGGTCAAGCATGGAATCTCAAGACAAATTTGGCTTTCAATCTAGTTCTGATTTCACATTAGAGAATTTTCAGAAATATGCTGATGAGTTCAAGCAGGAATATTTTGGAATGAAAGGGATAGATGAAATTTCTCTTTCCGAAATAAGAAACCACAAAAAAATATGGGAACCATCAGTGGAAGAAATTGAGGGAGAATATTGGCGGGTAATCATAGGGTCTACTGATGAAGTTGAGGTATGTTGTTGGTAGATTATACGTTGAATTTTGTTATGTATTTATCAACTTTTTACTGATAGATATCAAATTTCCTTTGCCTAGGTGGATTATGGTGCTGATTTGGACACTGCATTGTTTGGTAGTGGGTTTGCTAAATTACTTTCAGACGGAAATAAGAAGGATGCATATGGTGTGTCTTGTTGGAACTTGAATAACCTGCCACGGCTGCCTGGCTCTGTTATCTCATTTGAAAACGAGGATGTATCTGGCGTTGTAGTTCCATGGCTTTATGTAGGAATGTGTTTCTCTTCATTTTGTTGGGTATGATTTTAAGCTAATCTGTTTCCGTATCACTCATGGATCGTGAATTTAGTAAAGAGATTCTATTAGAGTTGGACTACGTACATATTTATCTACTCTGGGTCTTTTGGTATTCTGTTTGGATTAGCTTGATATATGCAAGTGATCTAGACATCTTTGTCGTGGAGCATGCTCTCATATCATTTTATTTGTTACTTTCCTGCAGCATGTTGAAGACCATTTTCTTTATTCTCTGAATTACATGCATTTCGGTGAACCAAAAGTTTGGTATGGTGTTCCTGGTTGTGAAGCAGTGAAGCTGGAAGAATCTATGAGAAAGAACTTACCTAAACTTTTTGATGAGCAGCCTGATCTACTTCACGAGCTGGTAACTATCGATTGGTAGATCCATATGTAGTGACTTTCTGACTAGTTCATTTTTCGTTATGTTCTTGCTTAATACCGTAGTTGAATACTACCAAAGCTATACATTGGCCTTAAAGTTTAAAGCAGTTCAATTTGCCTTTTTCTTATCATGGATGCCGTATTTGGTATCATTGCTTGCTGTTGATCATATAGTTTGTTGGATATTTTACTGGATTATGAAGGGATAAATTAGTTGTTACAAATGTTTTGTTGCTTGCTGATTCCTGCAAACAATGATCTTTAATTGTTTGTCTAAGAAAGGTTTGCTCTTCTGTGCTACTCGTGGAACATCTTTATCTCATCCTGTTTCATTTTGAATTTTCTTGGAGCAGGTTACACAGTTATCCCCATCTGTTCTAAAGTCAGAAGGAATTTCTGTCTACCGTGCTGTTCAGAGGCCAGGTGAATTTGTACTGACACTACCACGAGCATACCATTCTGGATTTAACTCTGGTTTCAACTGTGCTGAGGCAGTAAATGTTGCTCCTGTGGATTGGCTGCCTCATGGACAATGTGCTGTTGAGCTCTATAGAGAGCAGCATCGCAAGACATCAATATCACATGACAAGTTACTACTGAAGACTGCTAAAGAAGCTGTCAAACAAATTTGGATGAACCTTTTCAATTGCAATAGTGGTGAGGGAAAATACAGATGGCTGAACACTTGTGGAGAAGATGGAATCCTGACAAGTGCAGTTAAGGTAGTAGCTCGTATCCCTCATATCAGATATTATTACCTATCTCGTGAAGAATTAAAGCACTCATAATTTCTATTTCGCTATTTTAGACAAGAGTTAAAATGGAGGGTGCATCAAGGGACCTGAATGGTAATTTGAAAAATAAGAAGATGGACAAGGAATATGATTCCACTGACCGAGAGTGCTTTTCATGCTTTTATGACCTCCACTTGTCTGCTGTCAGTTGCCAGTGCTCACCAAACCGCTTTGCTTGCTTAAACCATACAAACATTCTTTGTCCATGTGAAATGGACAGGAAAATTGCATTCTTTCGATATAGCATGGAGGAGCTTAATACTATTGTAGCAGCTTTGGAGGGTGACAGAATTGCTGTTCGTCTTTGGGGACAAGAATACCTAGGTTTATTCTGCCCATCTGGTAATGTGCACAAGAGGAAGGTGGACTCAGATATAAGCACAGAATTTGCAGGTTCAGCGATTGATATTAGTGTTGTTTCTGGGTTTGGTGGCAGTGAAGATGGCTGGTATGACCTTCAAAAGCCAGCTGCAAGAGAATGGAATCCAGAATAATTGTGTTGAATAGATAAAACATTTGTTGGGTATATACTCATAGGCCCTGAATAGATAAAACATTTGAAGTATTGCCTCAGGATGCATCCCTATCAACCATTAGACTGAACTTGGGCTACCATTGATTTTACAGCTTTTAGACATAATCATGTTAGATGTACATGGTTCCAGCTCATTCTGACAGATGGCATGATGGTTCATTTATCCCTAGTAATCCAGTTTCTTGGTAACCAATATAGCAAAGTTATTTGTTTTTCTCGGCAATAATCTGTATGTATACATTGCTTGGGATCGGATAGGAAATGAAGAGAAGTTTTTTTCAATTGTATCTCGTGTTACCTATAACATTCCTTATGGAATGATTAGTTTTTTGTGCCAGGGTTTACATTGAATATATCTTCATTTTTTTAGCAACCAGATTATGGTAATACTTAGGGGCCTCTTTGGCATTGCTCTAACTCTGCCTGGAGTAGCTTCACTCTTAAACTACCGGTGGAGCTAGCTCTGTCAACTTGGAGTTGTCTAGATGGGGGCGTTTGGTAGAAGGCTGCCTCAACTCTAGAAAGGAGGGTTTTGAAGGTGGATTTCCACTGTTGTGCCCAACTCATGACCGTGCCACTGCTAAAAAAAGAGCATTACTACCGATTGGGAACCTATCAGTACCCGTTTCCTAACCAATATTGTGTTTCTGGTACTAAATATGCTCCAATTACTGGTACTAAAAGAATAGACCGTTTAATACTGATGGGTAACACCGAACAACTCTAAATCACGTTAGTTTTTAGATAAAGGATATAATACGGGTACACAGCCAACTCGTTACAAAGACCTAAGCTTTAATTGTTGGTTTCTCAAGGGAACAAAAGAAAGAAAACAAAGGATAATTATGTGCCAATCTATCATTATGCTTCCGTCCTTCATTGGCCTGTTCCAAAGTGATGCTCTCTAGCATTAAACTTGCCCTTTTGAACAGCTCCTTGTTTTGATCGTCATGCTGTAGTTGCGACAAAAAACTCATCCAACATGGAAAAGGTGAGGTTAACCCCGTAGCATAATATATGGTTCGAAAGCCAATTGTCTATCATATAGCGAACCGATTCTGGTGAGGTTAACCCCGTAGCATAATATATAATGCGCCACAACTCTTTAGCGTGGTGACATTCTAGGAAAAGGTGTTGTATTGTTTCATTAGCATTACAGAAACATTTTTTACTACCTTTCCAATTTTTCCTCCCCAAATTATCCTTTGTTAGAGTTACTCCTCTATTTAGGAGCCAAAGGAAATTTTTTTATCTTTAGCGGGATTTTCAATTTCCAAATGTACTTAGTTCGATAAGGTGCTAAGTTGTCTAATTTATGAAGGTACATTGATCTTACCGAAAAGGTGTCGTTTTTATGTAGGTTCCATTTAAACCTATCCGGCCCATGTTGTAAGCGACACTTGGATATTAATGCTACCAAGTTTTGCCAATCTTTGAGTTTATCCCGCGTAAGTGCCCTTCTAAAAGAAATATTGATTGGCATAGAACCCATCACATTTGCAACTGTAGCATGTGTATGGTGGGTTATGTTATATAAAGCGGGGAAAACATCTTTGAAAGGCCTCTCACCTGCCCATATATCTTCCCAAAATCTTGTTTGTGTACCGTCATTTATTTCGAAAGAACCACATGATAAAACATAATCTTTCACCTTCATTAATCCCCTCCAAAAGTGGGAATCAATTGGTTTCGCTTTAACAAATTTGGAGCTTGGGTATTTATTCCTAAGCATATTTTGCCAAGTGCCCTGTGTATTAAGTAAGTTGATGATCCATTTACTTAAAAGGCATTTATTTTGGAGTTCTAGGTTTAATATACCTAGACCCCCTTGATCCTTAGGGAGGCAAAGGCTTGTCAAGGCGGTACTTCTTCTTATCTTTTGCGCCTTGCCAAAAGAAGCTAGACCTATATTGATCCAACTTCTCGAGTACTCCTTTGGTATCTCAAAAAAGGACATTGGAAACATGTGCAATCTGCTAAGCACTGAGTTGAGGAGTACTAATCTGGCTCCATAGGATAGGTGCTTAGCTTTCCGACCACTCAACTTCTTTTGAAAACGTTCTTCTACTTTGCACCACTTGACATTCAAAAGTTGCCTATGGTGCATTGGGATTCTGAGATATTTGAAAGGGTATCCATCCGTGTCGCATCCAAAGAGTTCTATATATTCATCTTCAAATTCTTTGGCTTGCCCATAGCAGAAGATTTCGCTTTTATGGAAGTTGATTTTCAACCGGACATTTGCTCTAAAACAGTAAGAAAAAGTTTCATGTTTTTTGCTTGTTCTAGGTCGTGGTCAAGGAAGATAATGGTGTCGTCCGCGTATTGAAGGGTCGATAGTCTATCATCTATAAGGTTTGGGATTATGCCTGTAATCTGTCCATCTGCTTTTGCTCGGTTAATTAGCAAAGAAAGCATATCAACCACAATGTTAAACAAGATTGTTGACATAGGGTCCCCTTGACGTAGGCCCCTCTTTGTTTGAAAGTAGTGTCCAATGTCATCATTTACTTTGACGCCAACACTCCCTCTAGTGACCATTCCTTCTATCCATCTACACCACTTGGATGAAAATCCTTCTATACGTAGTGTTTGTTGAAAGAAAGACCATTCGACTTTATCATAAGCTTTCTCGAAGTCAATTTTTAGAATGACCCCATTCATCTTTTTGGTATGTAGCGCATGGATGGTTTCATGTAGGAGTACAACCCCTTCCATTATGTTCTGCCTCGGCATGAACGCCGTTTGGGACGACTGACCACCATCTGAGCCACTTTATTTAATCTGTTTGTGCCAACTTTTGTGAAAATCTTAAAGCTGACATTCAAGACACAAATTGGTCTATATTGTTGAATCATATTGGCCTCATCTATTTTTGGGATTAAAGTAATTACCCCAAAGTTGAGGCTGTAGAGATTTAGGAACTCCTCATGAAAAATCATTCAATAGGGCCATAAGATCTAACTTTATGACTTCCCAAAAGACTTGGTAAAATTCTGCTGGGAAGCCATCCAGGCTTGTAGCCTTGTTATGCTCCATTTGAAAAATGGCCTCCTTATCTCCGCCTCTGTGTAATCTGCAGGGAGGAGTTCATTTTCCAAGCTCGAAACTTGTGGTATGTCATTTGTTTGGGACTTGACCAGTGTAATGTTTGAATCTTCTGGCTGGCCAAACAAATTCTTATAATAATTGGTGATGTAATTTTTAAAAGTGGTATCTCCCACTATAACCCCATCTTCTTGTTGTAATCTAAAGATGTGTTGCTTTCGATGTTTACCATTTGCAATTAAGTGAAAGAACCGTGTATTATCATCCTCGTAGAGCAATGTTTTAACCTTTGCCCTTTCATACCACTTTATCTCCTCCTCCCTCAAAAGAGAAATAAGCCTTTCCTTTAGATACTGTCTCAAATTAATCTCAGCATCAGAGAGCGCGTTCTTTTCCACCTTTTTTATCTAGTGCGTCCAACATGGAAAGGAACATTTTCTTATCTTTTTTTTTGTATAGACCTGCGGTATGTTTAGCCCATCCTCTCAGGTGTTGTCTTAGGCGCCTGATTTTATTTTGCCATTTTTCAAGTGCCGTGACTCCCTGATTTTCGGATTGCCAAATTCCGGCAACCATATCGTAGAAACCATCTCGCAGCAGCCGCCCTCTTTCAAATTTGAAGGTGTGTTGTTGGTTTTGGTGTGTGAAGGAGCCGGTGATTAAGGGGAGTGTGGTATGAGATATTCCTATCTCTCGCCTCTACAGTGGACAAAAGGGTAATTATTTTCCCATTCCGTAGATACTAGCACCCTATCCAATTTCTTGAACGTTGGGTCATCACCCGGTCCTGCCCAGGTGAATTGGCGGCCTGGAAGTCTAATCTCTTCAAGATCTAGCGTATCAATTACTGCATTAAAGAGATTTGGCCATTTAGGCTCAAATTATCTGTGCTCTTATCCTCCGGTTGCCTCATAATGAAATCCCCACCTATGATATAAGGAAGAGATTCGCGAGAGCATGTATGAGCCATTTCCACTAAAAAGGCCTCTTTATTGTGTTCTTGAGCCGGTCCATAAACCATATATAACACGAATTTGAAGCCATTAGATTTATCTCGAAGGAGAAATTTCACATAAAAATCTCGCTCGTCAATAGCCCCAATGTCAAAGTGGTTGAGATCAGCCCCAAGGAGGATGCCCCCTGATAGACCATGTGGTGCCATGGCATGCCAAATAAATTCATGCCCTGCACAAAGGTTTTTCAAGGTTGCATCCGAGAATCACTCCTACTAGTCTCCGAAAGAGCTATAAAATTAATTTGCTCTTCTTTGACTAGCTCCGCCAAATATCCATGTTTAGCCAAGTCTCCTAGACCTCTGCTATTCCAGAAGATGCCTTTCATTGGAGACGGAGTTTTTGGTTTCTTAGGAGAATGACCGGTGGTAATATTTTTGGCCGAGTTAGACCTTTTCCTTCTTGGAACAGCAGTGAGCTCACATAATTCTTGGCCATACTCCTGTTCATGCAAATCCTCATTTTCATCTCCACAAGTGTGGTTAAGGATTGCATTAAGTCTATCATCTCCTTCTTCCTCGCTATAATCATGCGATCCGGAAGAGTTTGTACTCAATTTACTTCCTTTTCTAGCCGCATGTTTCTTTGCTGACACTGGTAGCCTATCAATTTCTATGTTTTTGATGGCTACGGTAGAAATGCCAACATTTTCATATTAGAATAAATGCGCGAATCTGAAAAGGCTGTAAATGATTTGTTACCTGTTGGTTCCAAGTGTCCTACCGCAGCCGCCTGTGCTGCCTTCAAGAGCGTATGGTCGTCATTCTTTGTCGACGCCCGATTACTACGCCTCAGGTTGGTGGCCACGGGCACCGTGCTAATTCTTGTGCGCTGGTTGCCTCCTTTTATAGGGAGCTCAGGCCCTGCTCCTCCAGTCATGCCGCTCAACATCTCAGGCGTAGCAGCCACCTGTGTCTGAACACGGTCGCTAGGTGCAGCACACCCGACTCCCACCCGCTCCGCATCTAGCGGTGCCGCTGGTAAGGGCGGCTCCTTAGACGTTTGCGCCAGTCCAATTGCTGGTGATGCAGACGTCCCCGCGGACACTGGACTTGGCAGTGCTGCCGGCTTAGGTGTCGGCTTGGGCAACGCCTCCTGCTCTTGTGCCAGCATCGTCACTTGCTCCACACCCGGGATATGCAGTGTCGGCCTCTCTGCCACATGCAACACCTGAATCAGGCAGCACTGCTAGCTCCACTGATGCTATTGTTGGCTCCACAACCGTCGGTTCCCCCTGCAGAATATGAGGAGCCAGTTCCTCTGTCGGCGCTCTAGAGAATTGGGCCTCTGTTGGTGCCCCGGTTGTTTCATCCACCAATGCTTCACCACCCTGCGGTTCTTTCACCCTCTTCTTTGCCGGTTCAGCTTCCAACGGTTCATTGACTTCCGCGGCCACGACTCAACTAATCTTGTCGAGAAGAGAATCGACGGTCATATCAATTATCCCGTTGACCAGCTCCAGTTCCTCCGAGGGTGTGAAACGTTGTTGATGTTGACCAGCATGCCTCTCCATAAACTTGCTACCTGAAGTCTCCGGTTCACTGGAAAGATCAGGTTGGGCTGTTTGCATCTTGTGATCCTTGTCCAGAGACTCGTCGTCCAACAAGTAATAAACATCAAAGTTGTCACCATCTCCCCTAGTAACCACCTCATCAAGCTTGAAGTAAATAGGATACATGCACCCATGAACCACAATGTTAGTATCGTTCGGTATTTTATTGGAATCAAGAACATCTACCAATAACCGGACAACACCATGCTTCCTCAAATATGCCATGTCAACACGACACATAGCTCCAAGGGCGGTACCAATAGCCAATGGTGGAAGGAAACTACGGATTTCATTTGGGCTTGATATTGGGAATCCATTTATCGAAGAAAAGAACCCCCTCATTATTATATGTAGGGATTCTCTTGATAGCCACAAGCCGGTCCAATTCCAACTTGCTAGGGAACGGAACAATGAACTCCTTCTCCGTATGCTCCTCCACCGACTACTCCCACTTGATTGGGAGAATACGAGCCAATTCAGTCTTGAGCAACTTAGCGGAGACATCTCCCTCCATAATGCGGATGAGAGCAGCAGCCGTCTATGGAGGATCCACTGACTTCTCCATACCCTCAGTCGAGATGTGGAAGAACCCTAGGCTGTCCCCGGCACGACCACAGAAAGTAGCCGCCGGTTTCGGACCATGGAGGAGTGGTCAATTGTTGGTGAAGTGGCCCTCAGAGAAAATGGTGCAACGAAGACCTTTCTTCCTCTTCACCTGCAGCTCCTCTTGATTTGCCTCCCCTGCAGCCGGTGGTGCAGCTCGCCCACGTCCTCTGCCACGGGCAACGCCACGCCTGGCCCCTCTGGCTCGTTCATTGAGTTGTCTTAGGCCTTTATGGCCCATTGCTTGCCTATGTCCCACGCCAGCCCCGGGGGCTCCTGCTGTCGCGCTGCTAGCAGTCGGTCTCACCGCGTCGCCGCCCGCCATCACAACTCGTGCATACGTAAGGCTGACCCTTCGTCCGATTGGATTAGGTCTGATCTTATTCCTCAGCCACATGAGACCTGGGACATTGGGCAGTTGGGATTGGTGCTGCCCACCTAGAGGGGACCCACCAGGTTTGAATTTACTGGACTTGCTGGACTTGCCTTGGCATGGTGGCTGCTTCGACATAATCTGCCAAAGTAGATGATGTGGTATGCTTCTTAGGCAGGGGTCCATGCCATGGCTTGGGCACCTTAGACCAGGGCCATCTTATCCCCTGCAGTGGCGCCTTCTTCATCGCCGATCTATCATCACCTGCCTTGAATCGGTCGGGAGTTGTGTTGAAGCCTTCCTTCCATGACCTACACTCACAAAACCACATACCTCAATAAGCATTGATTGTGGTGTAGTCGTAGCCATGCCTGGCTCCGATTGGTCACCAACCACGGTGGGCTCATCTACATCACCCAGGTCCTCCACTTCCGAGTCGTCGTCGAAGTCAGCACAGCGCCCAGAAATGCCCCGTCGAATTCTGTGGAGGCTCTTTAGCGGTAATCTTCCTAAATGCAGACTTGATTGAAGGTGCGAGGTTAGGGTGACGCCCCATGATGTCCCCAGCCCAGGAGGAGCTCACTTTTCGGGCGGTGTCGAGTGCCCACCTATGTCCGCAATTTTCGCCGTCGATCCGATCTCACCGCATTCTGCATGGATGGGGATGGACGGTGATGGGTGCCGATGTCGACATGCGGGAGCACCATCAAGAGGGACGTGCGGCACCACGGCTGCTAGGCCAGGCACGTCGACCAATTACTGGAGGCACCGATTAGGTTGTCGCTGCTTCACAAGGCCTCCACGTGTGGCGACCTGCAGGCGGGCGTCCCACGCGGCGGCCTGGAGACAAGGCTCGGGAGTGACAGCTGCAGCCTGGACGCACGTGCGGGTGCACCGGCCTCGCTGGACTGGACGCACGCGCTGGCGACCTAGGGAGCACATGTGTGGACGCGGCGGCGGATGAGATCCTAAGTTTGCGGACGTCACAGAAAACCTGCTAAATCACGCTAGTACTGGTTACAAAGCAAATATACTAAATTAAAGAGGACGAATGACCATTTTTCCAGTAATGTAGTTGTCATCCTCTTCTTATCCATATTTTCCCTTTGATTATTATCTCCTTTCTTGAGAGGCCGCATGTACGAAATATGTGTCCAATGTGGGAGGAACAATCGAAGGGCTTCTTCCTCATCGTTTACCTTCACACTACTAGCTTCCTTTGACAAGCTTTCCGTGCCTCCATAGGGCGTCAGGCCGCCAGGGCTGCCTCCTCACCAACAGCCTTAGAGGGAGGGCTAGCGAAGGAAAGCCGGTCCGATGGAAGAGACGGGCACAGGGGACGCCGCTGGACGAGCGATGAAGGATGGTGGTTGGTCCAGCGTTGGGCAGGGAGTCGACGGCGATGATGACGTTGGATGGATGCAGCGCGAAGCAGCTGGTTTAGGCGAGATAGGGTCTGGTGGACCCTAGCCTGGTGCGTCGAAGGGTGGCGGGTGGGCTATGGCTCGTGGAGCCGCGCCTGTGATGGAGAGATTTTTTTTTATGTTAGGCCATCTAGCAAGATTTATTGATTTTAAAAAATAGTCAACATCCTAGAACACATACCAAAGGAGTTCTCTCATTTCCACTTTGTAGTTTAGGATCAGTAGGTGGGAGTTAGGGTTAAGTCGAGGTTGACTCGGGGTTCTGGAAGTTTCGGAGTCCTGGTAAAGGTTTTGTATCTTTACTTTACTTTGTTTTTCCGAACATATCCTTTATCAATATAGTTATTTTCTACAATCTTGAGTAAGCTTTACTTTTTCGCTGTACATTTATTCCTTTTGATCTTTGATCTCAAGTGAACCAGAATAGTCTTAACAGGGGCTCTCGTTAGCTCCATGGGTTGAAGGGGATTTCTTTTGATAAGGCATTAAGGGATCCTAACACTAGGTGCAGACGTGGCGTCTGGCGTAGTGTTACCAAGGGAGTGTATTCCACCTCATGGTACCATTGTGGTAGGTGGTAAGTGCCGAAAACCCCAGCCATCCTTTATAGTCCACCGTGTTTGTGTTTTTTTATAACAGTAGTTGTTGAGCCTCGATGACACCCTCTCTCATCCCGCTCTGGGTCCTCTCGTTCTAGCCGTAGAAGCAAGCTTTGGCTCCTGACATCTAGGTGGAAGTCTAGGCTAAGCTAGGGTGGCTTTTCAGTCCTTAGAAGTGTCATAGGTTCCTTGCTTGCATGTTGTTCTCCCAACTTCTTTCTTTTACACTTTAGAGTTGAGTCTCCTGTGTGGCTGGCTAGTCTAGACCTTCTATCCGGTCATTCATTTGACCACTATCTAGCTACCCTGTTATCTCCCCTAAACTTAGTGGTGAATATTTTTATAAAGGTTGTTCATTTATTTCTTCAATATTCTTGAATCATAGTGCTTCCCTGAGGATATAAATATGATACCCCAGATTACTCCAAGTGAAATGTTATAGCGGGTTATTCTGCGCGCTTGCAGAATTTAATTCTATACCATAAGAAACACAACATTATTCTCCCTTTGCAATGGGCTTTAAACTTTGATTGATCCATATGATTGACTTGACCTTTTCTAATTGGAAAAAGTCCAAATTACTACCCTGAACTATAAGTAAAGTCTACATAACCCCCTAAACTATCTTTTGGTTTATTTTACCTCCTAAACTATGTCATTTAGCCTATTTTACCCCCTAACATAACTTTTCTTTTTTATTTTTCCACGTGCAAGAGTCATATTATGTTCAAATTTTGTGAGATGATAGTAGACATCATAACACATGGTAGAAAATTATAAAATGATTTTTTTGTCATTATTTTGATGGGGTAATATATTTAATAATTAATTAATCCTTAAGATGCAAAATTATACAAAAACTAATAACAAAAAATCATAATATATTTTT
>JACEFO010002296.1:760000-870737 GCA_015342445.1 Digitaria exilis
ATGTAGCTGCTTCTTGTGCAATGTACCATGAAATTGTCGCCGCTGCAAGGCTCCAGAATTGTACAAAATGAGCACCCCATGGACATCAAGAGGCTGCTTGGTTTAGTTCAGTTTTTGCCCAGCCAAATCCATTAAATCATTTCTCACTACATCAGATAAAACCTAACAAATCGAGAGGTACAAAGTTTCTAGAAATTACTTCTGCAATGGCGAATATTACTGATAAATATTTACCAGTTCTCCGCCATCTTATCCGAACTTCTCTACATATTAACAACACAGTCTAAATTATTAAATATGAAAATTGTGAAAATACTACTCCAGATGATGGAACATACTACTTTATACTGTGAAAATTACTATTCAAATATGAAAAAAATACTACCGATAACTGTGAAAAATTAGGAGTAATATTCACAGAAGTAATCATCCATGCAAGCATCCGTCCCTGCAACCTTCTAGCTTACAGCTTGTCTAATTGAAGCTAAGCTGGGTTAGCTTCATTCCCATAGAAAACAAAAGCTCCAACTGCTGTATACTTTTGTAAAAAAAAAAAAGAATATTTGGTACGCAGACAGCATGCAAGTTTTCCGAATCAGCCCACCACCGCCTACGAGTATTTGTGTAAACTGTTGCTAAACTGAGAGAGATTTACACTTATAAGGGATTTCATATGGGTCTACAATTTTCATTCAAGAGAAAATAGTATCAACTATCAAGCATGATCTGATCTGATCAGGACAAGCTTGGGCTTAGAGAAAATAGATCTACGTTAGTAATGGAAAAAAAACTACCAATACTAAATAATAATTCTGCTCAAGATTGTATGCATTATTTCGATGGACATTTAAAATTACTTTTGGACATTTGACATACTCATCTTATATACAAGATTACACATCTATTGTTATGAAAGTAGTGATCTATTACTACAAAATTACTCCTAGAAACACTAAGCTGTGAATTACTCCTCAAAGAAATTAAATTACTACAATTAAAATTACTTCTGAGCATTTGACAGACTCATCTTATATGCAAGATTGCACCTATACTGTTGTAAAAAATACTGATCTAATTACAAAATGACTCCTGAAAACACTAAGTTGTGAATTACTGCTCAGAGAAATTAAAATTACTCTCGGTTGCTGGATTGTATGCCTTACATCGCTGAACATTTAAAATTACTTCTGAAGATTTAACATAGTCATCTTATATGCAAGATTACACCTCTACCGTTAAAAAAATACTGATGTAATAGTACAAAATTACTTCTGGAAATACTATGTTGTGAATTACTCCTGAGAGAAGTTAAAATTACTTTTGGTCACACAATGGTCATGAAATGTATCAAACTCAGCTCAAAATATTTCTCTAATCTGTGAATACGTCTTTAAACATTTAAAAATACTGGTAGACAAGCCGGATGATGCAGTAGACACCAACAAGCCTATATTCATAGAACTGATTCTAGTACCATTTTTCATAACAGGATTTACAGGTGGGTCGATGTGCTGCCTCCCCCTACCAATGGAATCAAGGGCTGCAGTTCAACAGAGCATCTGAAATCAACACCAACTACCATCGTGACTGTCGGCGATTTATGCTGACTAGGTTCTCGAGAGGATGTCCCAAGAGAAGGGTTTAGGGAGAAATGGTCGAGAATCTAGAGCCGAAGGTGATAAGAGACAATTTTAGACAGGTTCGGGCCGCGATGTGCGTAATACCCTACGTCCTGTATGGTGTATCTTGTATAGATGAGATGCTTTGAAGGGGGTCCCTGCCTCCCCTTATATATGCTGGAGGGTAGGGTTACATGGAAACCGTATAGGACTAGGAGACTTTTACAAGTTTATCTCTAATTCCCTAATACAGTTTATTCTAACCGACTAGGACTAATCCTTGCCTTGTGCGTCAAGCTTTGTACGTGGGCCGGCCCATAGGATGGTCTGCCAGGGTTGTTTAGTCCGTCAGGACTCTACACCCACAAGCCCCCGAGCACCTTATCTCTTGAAGAACAGCACTGTTGAAAATACAGAGTTCTCTGTGATCCGCCAGAGTTGTTTGAAGCCCACAGGGTTCTTTGCTTTTGGAAGTTGCAACCATGCTGTTCAATAGGCAATGAAGTGCTCATAAATCTTCTTGAAGTTCGGATTGGTGCGCACCGACAGGTGCGCCCAATTGGGTAGCCCCCGAGCCTCGTTTATCTTTGAAGAAGAAATTCGAGGCTCTTTCGAAGTCCAAACCTGAAGAGAATCAATTTTCGAAGAAGTCCGAGTTCTTTTAGAACTCCTTATGAATTTATCAATTGAAGCCCAAAAATTTCAGAAATATATTTCCTGAAAATATTCCCGCAGCCCCCGAGCCTAAATTTGAACGAATTCAAATATAGGATCAAGGAAGGACTATAATTGAAAAGTACCGAAGTAACGATTCGAAGCGTCAATATAAACCGTTCGCGTCCCTTTGTATCCGCACGCCTCTTGCGAAACAGATCTAGGTTTTGCGACAGTTGCTCTGTTAGCAATCCTAAGACTGCGCACATACTCCCGCAACCTCCTCAAACCCTAATCCCATCCACACCAAGCCTCGAAGAACTGCAATGGACGGTGGTGAAGGATCCAGCCGAAGCAAGGGCACAAAGAGGAAGGCGGAAGCCATGAAAGAAGTCGTAACGACTGAAGAAGCAGCGCCCGCAGGAGACATTCCATGCGTGGAAGATCCAATCAGTGACTGGCCAACCAGTACACTGAAGGAAAAATATATCAAGAATCTGGAGACAGATGGATTCCTAGCAGCCCAAGAAATTAGTCGGTGGAGATGCGCCCACGGGCATGAATACCCCACTGAAGAAACCGAGGAGCTCGCGGTATGGAAAGCATTTTATGAAGTTGGTTTCGGTTTGCCGACCTACGATTTTTTCCGCCGAGTGCTGCAATTTTATGGGATTGAATTGTGTCATTTGAATCCAAACTCCATTCTGAATCTATCCATTTACATCCACCTATGTGAAGCCTTCCATGGAATAGACCCCCATTTTGCCTTGTTCCGCCATCTGTTCAGAGTGAAGACCTCAAGCGGACCATTGCAAGTGGTGGGGAAGGTGGTAATCCAGTTCCGTCAGGGCATGAAGCCAGTTTACTTAGATTATGCAACCAAGGATGGTTTTATGCATGGATCCATCAGCCACAACTGCCCAGCCGCTCGGGAAATCCTCCAGTAATGAAGCCATTCTGGAGTGAAACTGTCGGAGTTAATCAAGCAATGCAGATTCCCGAGCTGCTGAATATGATCTAGGATCTAAAGGCACAAGGACTTACCGGTGCCATGGTATATCAATCATTTCTGATAAGGAGGATCCAACCATGCAAACAACGCTGCAATCCAAGGTACTTGTATTCTGGAGAAACCGACCCCTCAAGGAATGCCACCGGGAACATGTCTGACAAGAGGATCATTCAACTCTTGAAGAAATATCTGGTCATCAGTGAAGAAAACTTTCCCGAAATAATGGAAGTGTCAGCAGTCACCATGACGCCTGAGGTATGAACCATATCATAGAATGAAGTCAATATCTTCTTCTTGAATGCATAGTATTAACGAATTCCATGGTTTATAACAGTATGAAGCCCGGCGATCAATGTATGTGAGTCTACCTCCCATGGATCCAACCAACGCTGAAGAAACAACCCTGTTGGCTCGCTGTGTGGATCCAGGGGTAAGGGATCACGTGCGCCAACGCAAACATCATTCTGAAGAGACACCTGTATCTGAAGAACCTGACGAGCCCCATGCCCATGCTGAACAACAGGTGTCAGAAGAACCCCGTGCCAAAGCAGGGGCGACCTCCAAGGGAGGTCAAGGGTCCAAGAGGGCCGCGTCAACAGAGCTGGCGGCACCTGTGCCCAAGAGAGCATGGACCCTACCCAAGCCCCAGGCAAGGGTCATCCCGGTGGAGAAAACGAAGGTATCCCCACAGCCAAAGATGCCATCTTCTGTGGGGATATCCATTGGTGAGATCGGAACCAGCCGATCACAACAAAGCGGCAGTGCCCAACAACCTCTGTCAGAAGAAGAAATCATTTACAACATCTACAACCCTGTCTCCGCGCCCTTCTCAAGCACGATACCAGTGGTTGAAGAACCCTGTCCAGCTGGACCATCGGCGCCAGAGCAGGAAACTGAAGAGGAATTCACCTTGGGAGAGCCGGAGATCCCAATGCGGCCTTCCGCCATGTAAGTATCTTGTCGTGCGTTACAAATTATACCTTCGTAACATTCTAAGGTAACTTATGAAGTTATGGACGCAGGGTTGAAGAAACTCCATCAACAACCGGGGAAGAGCCAGCCACCGATCATGCGGCTGTAGAACCAGAGGCCATAGTGCCCGAAGAACCCAAGGAGATGCCAGAAACAACCCTGCCAGAGGTTCATGCAGTCGTGCCATCAAGCCTGCCAGTACCAGTAGAAGCACAAGTTGAAGAAACAATCGCTGAGGTGCTGGAAGATATCGAACAACTGGTCACGCAGGCAGTAATTGAAGAAACTGAAGTAGAACGCCGTGACCAGAACTCTGCTGAGCCCCCGAGCGTCATGAAGACGTCCCAAGGCAAGGCGAAGGCTGTTTCAGAGGCAGAGTGCTCAAGGGGTAACCAAGGAATTAGAGAAACCAATGTACTCAGTCTGCGAGCAGGGCCAGAATAAGAAGGTGCGGTGGATCCGATATGCAGCAACTCAACAGTGGCTACCCTTTGCCTACGAAGGAGGAGCGAATTATGCGATGTATCCAGCGACCGAGTTAACAGACGATCTGTAATCTCAAATGGATTGGATCAAAAATTGAGCTCACTCTCTATGAGTGTCCTGTCGCAATCTACATGGGAAATCTGAGATTTAGAATCACTCACAAAACCAAATGAGGTCCTCGCTGGAATTGCCTCCAATCACCATGATGATAGGGAATCTGCCGTCACCGCCCCCATCCTGCAAACCGACTCCTGCAGTATCGAGCGACGAATCAGATGCCCATGGGATTGGACGGGCCGGAGGTCAGCGACTCGATCGCCGTACTGGCGTGCTGCCATACCGCAACCGCGGCCGGCGGCGCCTCGAGGGTGACGAATCCGCCGGCGCAGCTCGTCACTCGCCATGTCCGCTGGAGATGGATGTGGAGGAACAACCTGCAGCAAAAAAAAACAGAGAGAGAAGGGAATCACGGCTGTAAATGTGGAGAGAAAGTTGGTTGCTCGTAAGTCGTAACGCTCCACAAATATATCATCCGCTAGTTTCACTACGTTCAACGAGTAAATACGATGCTTTGTTTACGGTTTCTTTCGGGGGTTTCGGCAGCCGGCGGAAAGGGCGGCCCTCCGCCAACGCGTTGAATAATATTCAACGTGTGGAGAGCTTAATATACATTACCTATATATATAGGTAATATATATATATAGGACGAGTTTTTTTACACATGCGTGTAGCTACCCACCCCTATCTAGTGTTAGGACGAGTTCTTATCGTTGTGTACAAACAATAATATAAGAAAAAGTAAAACAAATAATTATAAAATAATATAATTAACATTTTAAAAGATAAAGTTCATCGTTACGAACGCATGACCACTAGAATAACTTAAATCAGAGATAGGAGAAAAAAATAATAATCATTTTAAGATTCAAGGATTAAAATGGACTAATTTAGTGTTTTTAGTCCTTGGATGTTAAAATGATTACTATTTTTTTCTTGCATCTCCGTTTTAAGTGATTCTGTTGGTCAAGCGTTCGTAACGATGAGCTTTACATTTTAAAATATTTATTATATTGTTTTATAATTGTTTGTTTAATTTTTCTTATATTATTTTTTCTACACAACGACCAAATAATAATATAACAAATAGTGATAAAATAGAGTAAAGATCACTTTAAAATATAGTGCTCACCGTTATTAACAAGTGACCACAAGAATTACCTAAATCGGAGGTACGAGCAAAAAGTAATAATCATTTTTGGGAAAAGTCTATTTTTCACCCATCAACTGTTACAAAAGTCTGATTTTCAACCTCAAACTACAAAACCGGATACTAAAGGCCCTCCAACTATCCAAACCATGCAAAATTGGCCCTTTGGGTGGTTTCAAGGGTGGTTTTGGATTTTCCAAAAATAACAAAAATATTATTTAAAACTAAAAAACCCTAACTGATTCATTTTGGACCCAAAAACTATGAAATCAGTGCCAAAAGTTCTCTTAAAATGTAACCAACCTATTGGTACACTATTTAATATTATTTGGGTATTATATATTTATGTTACTAGTGTCTTATTGTTTTTTAAAAAATAATTAGAATAAAAATAAATAATATGCGAATAACTTCTAATGGTGCACCAACATGTAGGTCACATGTTTAGAAAAACATTTCCACCAGATTCTGACTTTTCTAGTTCAAAATAAATTGGTTATGAATTTTATTAATACAAAATTATTTTTTAATTTTTTTGGAAAATACAAAACCACCTTTAAACCACCCAAAGGGCCAATTTTGCATGGTTTGGATAGTTGGAGGGCCTTTAGTGTCTGGTTTTGTAGTTGTGGGTTGAAAATCAGAATTTTATAATAGTTGGAGGTTGAAGAATAGACTTTTCCCATCATTTTAAGATCTAAAGACTAAATTGTAAATAAAAAAAAGTTAAAACCACTCATCAAAACAGCCCGATGGCCAAATTTGAACGGTTTTGACAGTTGGATGGCCAAAGATACCCGGTTTTAGAGTTCGATGGCCAAAACGAAACTGAGGCAAGAGTTGGATGGCCAAAAATAGACTTTTTCCTTTTAAAATTGTTGACGACCGAAAATGACAAGGATGCCGATCTGGTTCGACAGCCGGTCTAACCGCCTGTAATAAGCGGTCTGACCGGCTGTACCTTGTAGCCGGCCTTGCAATGGGCCAGGCGGTCTGACCGCCTGTACGAAAGTGCTCAAATATGATTTTGAGTCCACCATTGCGTAGGGCTCGTCGAGAAGGTCAAAATGCATATGTCGATCGCCTGATTCTGACTCCGGATGAGGGAGTTATGGCTCTGGCAAGGGTCAACCCCGGGCCCAGGCGGTTAGACCGCCTATACAGGAGGTCAGACCGCCTATAGCAGTTCTAATCCGAATTAGAGTTGTATTTTGATGGGACTTCATTATGGAATTGACTCCCCACGGGGCAAGACCTCCCCACCTAATATTATGAAGGGCCGTGGCCGATTGAGGACCTCTACCCAATCGTACAATCAATTTATCTTTACTCTTTTATCTCAAACCCTAGCTTTTCCAACCCCTCTTCTTCCTTCTTCGTCTCCATGGCCTTTTAGAACGTTCTAGGTGGTCTTGCCGACCTTAGAACAACCCTAGGTTCGCCACCTCCGACGGGGTCCCTCCCGAGGCGACGATCGTAGGCTTTCGCGGCGCCTCTGCCTACAGGCAGTCTGACCCCCTGTGACAGGCGGTCTTACCCTCTCTACAGGCGTTCTGACTCCCTGTCCA
Organism: Digitaria exilis; assembly: GCA_015342445.1. Taxonomy (NCBI): domain Eukaryota; kingdom Viridiplantae; phylum Streptophyta; class Magnoliopsida; order Poales; family Poaceae; genus Digitaria; species Digitaria exilis. The sequence goes on from JACEFO010002296.1 coordinate 767,519, forward strand.
GAAGTTCCGACGAGGAGATCCCGGCTACCGCGCGATCTAGCGCTTATCGTATGTTGACCCAAAAAGGCGTCAACATATTTTGGCGACTCCGCTGGGGAAGAAAAATCTGGTTTTTATAACCGATCTCTTCGACCCTAGCCCCATGGGATCCAAATTAATCAAGACGATATCCCCTCTAACATAGAAGATCTCGATGAGGAAGGACGTCAGAAGTATTTGGTGGCTTTAGCGCATCTCCAGAACGAGTTCTTAAAGGGATTCAAGAAAGATCATGACACGGTGACACGCGTTCAGGAGTTTGTGATTCCATCCTTCAAGATGAACGATGATAAGTTTGAGGTAATCGACACTGCAAGTTCGTCTTCACAACCGTCTTCCCCTATTTGTACGGTTAGCCCGATGTTGTTAATAGTATGCCTAGTCTTGATAAACTCTCTACACGTTTAGATCGACTAAAGATACTTAAAAAGGGGAAATCGGTTCATAATAGTGATGTGCCTGTCATACCATGGTCTAATATTGATAATACGTTCTGTGGTATGTTACTTAATTCCTGTGATGGTCAGACTCCGCCGCTGATCCAGTTGCCCAGACCGAACACGGTCATTGCAATTGGATCAATGCTTACAGGCGGTCAGACCGCCGACACAGTCGGTCAGACCACCTCAACCGGTCAGACCGCCTGTACGGCCGGTCACATCCCCTCAGTGGTTGGTCAGACCAATCTTTCTAGTACTGTGACAGTTGTTCCGGAGTGGCGTGCACCGTTAGCCGTTATGCCAAATTCGGCTGCTGATAGCCGTGATGGTATGCTGATGCGGCCAATGCTACGTACGAAACAACGTTGCAGGATTTAGCATCGGTTAAACAAGGTCACGATGAAACCGTCTCTCAATATTTTAGAAGATTTAAAAAGATTAAAAATCGTTGCTTCAATTTATCTATTTCTGATGTTGATCTTGCTCGAGTATGCTTTAGAGGATTAAAATCCTCTATTACAGAGAAAATTGATAATTGTGATTATCATTCGGTTGCTCAAGTTCACATTAGAGCTGAAGTGGCTCAAAACCGAATGAATAAAGAAAAGGAGGGTCTTAAATCATATCGGTCTAATATGCATGCTATTGATTGTAAATCCGTTGTTTCGACCGATAATGATAATAATGTTAATATTGCTGAATTTGCATGGCCTTCTAAAGTTGAAGCGTATTCTTGTTCATCTCTTAGGCCGGCTCATAAGAGTTGGCAAGAAAAATTGAAATTTACATTTGATGTATCTAAATGTGATCGCATTTTTGATGAATTGCATAAACATGGATATATTAAGATTTCTCATGTTATACCTGCATTAGAAGAGTTGAAAAGGCATGCATATTGTAAATTTCATAATTCTTATTCGCATGCTATCAATGATTGTTATGCTTTCCGTCGGAAAGTTCAATCGGCTATAAATGAAGGTCGTTTGAGATTTCATGATATGCAGGTGGATAAAACTTCTTTCCCAGTCAGTACCTTGGACCTGCAGCAACCTAAGGTTTTGATTCGGCCGCATCCAGTTGAATCGACCAAAGGGAAGAATGTGGTGGTGGGAGATGAAAGACCCACTTTGATAGGGAAGGAGTTGATCCGTGAAGTGACATGTGAGAAGTCTTCTGATGGAAAAGAGATATTCAAAGTCACATTGAGAGCCTCTGGACATGGGGGGCAAAGGTTGGTCGTTTCACCTGGACCGCAGCCGCCTGGGCCTGCTCTACTACAGGCGGTCAGACCGGCTGCAGCAGGCGGTCAGATCGGCCGGGCGGTTAGACCGGCTGCAGCAGCGGTCAGACCGGCCCATACCATGGTCGTCCAAAGGCGCTGAAAGCAAAGCGTTCAGAGGTTGGAGCTTCAAAAGTGAGTTTGGCTAATGAAAGAGGATCTGGTATAAAGCCAAAGGTCACATTCGATATGCTTCTCGATAAGTACTCCAAGCAAAAGGCCATTCCAAGCGATCGGCCATTAAAAAAAGAAGTGAGATCACCTAAAGGTGAATATTTCAAGCCAGTGCAGCGTCATCATGTGTCTTGAAAGTAAGTCCAATATGGGATGACATTGGTGTGATGTGGGTGCCGTATCAGTCGATGTCACAACTTTCTTTGCATTCTGGATAGAGGGAACCAAGAAGACATGTTCTGGATAGGATTGCACTACCCGTTCGTGACCGTTTGGCTGTTTGTCAATCTGGTCAAGGGCATCGGGCCCAGGCGGTCAGACCGCCTGTTACCAGCGGTCTAGACCGGCAGTCCAAGAAGAAGAAGACACATCCTCTAAAGCAGGTGTATCGGCCTAAGAAGATGGAGAAGAAAGTTCAGGAGAAGAATATGGACTCGGTGAAGGCTACTACACTTGATGGAGACAAAAGACCGATTGTTTTAGACAATCTGGTTAAGAAGTCTATGTCAGAGACTCCCACTGCCAGTGGTCATGAGGTTAGCCGCAATGAGTTTAACTTTCTTCCTAGATGGTGTCCTCCAGGTTTGACTCGTACGCAGAGAAGGAAACTTCAAAGGCTGTGTCTTCAGGAGAGAAAGAAACAAGAGCCAGAGAAGCAAGAGCCATAGAAGCAAGAGCTTTTCAACAAGCATAGACCTATGCTTCCTCAGAAGGAGTGGAGAGTCAAAATGAATGATCAGCCGAAGCCAGCAGTACAAGCGGTCCAGACCGCCAGTTCTACAAAGTCGACCGAGCAGGCGGTCAGACTGCCTGCACAGCCGGTCAGACCGGTTGAGGCAGAGATACTGTCAGATGATGTTTCTTCTGCTCACATGGTTTGTGATGACGAGTTGACATCGGTTCCCAGTGTTGAGGACGATGAACCACTTGTTGCTTACAGTTCGTCACCAGAGCATATAGATATGGATGCTAATGTCCCATACTTGGGTGATTATATTCTTATGGAGGAAGATCCTGGTCATCCTGATTTTGATCCTGAGGAAGCTATGTAGGTGTTCTTACTCCTTACTTCGGTCGAAGGATGATGATGAATTTACTCAGGGAGCAAAACAGTAAGGAGCCTTTGAGGTAAAATCTTATTTATCTTCGCCTCCTGTTCTTCGGGCACCTAGGAGAAGGGTTTCTTTTGAACTATATATTATGGCCGAAGAAAGCGTTATTGGAGCTGTTTTGATTCAAACGACCGAAGGGAAGGATTTTATTATTGCATATGCAAGTAGAAGATTATTGGACACCGAAATGACGTATGCTTTTAGTTGTATACATCATGCTTATACCAGGCTGAGGCATTATTTACTATGAAATACTTGCATAATTGCTTGTTAAGCCGACATAATTAAATACATGTTGCATAGACCAAATATTGAGTGATAGAATCGGCAAATAGCTTATGCATTAATTGAATATGATTTAGTCTTTGATTGATTAAAATTTATAAAGACATATCGTTGTCGATTTTATCATTTAACATTGATCAATGAGCAGCTTAATTTAAATGTCGGCTATATTACTTTTACTCCATGCAATTTGCATTTTGATGGATCGGTTTGCAAAGGTGATTGTGGTGTTGGCGTTATATCACCAAACATTATTATTTTTGAAGCTCTTAACCGATTGGATCATAGATGCATAAATAACCAAACCGAGTATGAGCCTTATTATTCGATTTGGAGATTTTACATTACATGGGAGTAAAACATGTAGAAGCTTGTGGTGCTCCTTTTCTATTGGTACATCAAGTATTCAAAGCATGTCAATGTTTAGATGAATTTCTAAATGTTTATCTTGATAAATGATTAGACATTATAATTTTCTTTGATAAATTTGTGATTTATCATGTACCAAGAGAAGAGAATCTTAGAGCTAATGTGTTGGCACAGCAAGCATCAGGCTATAATATTCAGAAAAGAAATTTTTGAGAAAAGAAGCCGACATGCTTGCTCTAGGACAGGCGGTCCAACCGCCTGGTGTAACCGGTCTAACCGGCCTGGACGGTCTAACCGCCATGGCAAACGGTCTGACCGCCTGTGCCTCTGAAAGACCGATTCGGCCGTGGATGCCTCTCAATCTGTTGAGGCCGATGTTGGTATTTGGAGGAAGCCTCTGGTGGTATTTGCAGGATACTAGTAGGTCAATGGATTTAAAAGTCCAACGATGGGCTTTCAAGTTTGCTTTGGTTGATAGTGAACTATATCGTCAGACCGCGGATGGTTTGCTCTTAAAATGTTTATATCCTGATCAAGCTAGGTTGGTTATGGCAGAGGTTCATGAAAAAAATTGTGGTGCGCAACAATCGGCTCGCATGATGAAGTGGCTCCTTAAGCGGGTTTACTATTATTGCTTTGCAATAATTGCCTATTGTTTTTGTTACTATGAAAGAGGTGATTGAGTTTATTATTTGTGATTCGTTTGCCAATGAACATCATTCATATCTAAGGAGGTACGTGAGTTCGTTGAATCCAATGGTATTAAATTGCTCAATTCATCTCTATATTATGCTCAAGCTAATGGTGAAGTTGAGTTTAGCAATAAGACATGTTTCTAGACATGGTTCTGCCAAAGTTACTCCGTATGAGTTTATCTATGGTCAAGAAGTCCTTTGAGTGACCGGCAAGCGTTTGGAGGCTTTGTAGCAGGTCTAAAAAGAAGATAGCTCGAGTATGTAATAAGAAGGCAAAGGTAACATCCTTTCAAGTTGATGATTGCATGAATTTCAGTTGCCAAGGGCATTTGAAGGTGTTATCCAAGTGTTTGGCAAAGTGTTTGAAAGGATTTGGCTGATATGTTGATATTGCTCTTAGAACAAAATGGCCGACAATAGAGGGTCGCCCTTAGATTGAATTAATGTTTCTTGATACGCAAGCTTTACCAAGAAACAGGGGGCATATGTTGACGACCGAAAATGGCAAGGATGCCGATCTGGCTCGACAGTCGGTCTAACCGCCTGTAACAAGCGGTCTGACCGGCTGTACCCTGTAGCCGGTCTGGCAATGGGCCAGGCGGTCTGACCGCCTGTACCGCCTGTACAGGAGGTCAGACCCCCACGGGGCAAGACATCCCCACCTTATATTATGAAGCGCCGTGGCCGATTGAGGACCTCTACCCAATCGTACAATCAATTTATCTTTACTCTTTTATCTCGAACCCTAGCTTTTCCAACCCCTCTTCTTCCTTCTTCGTCTCCATGGCGTTTTAAGACGTTCTAGGTGGCCTTGCCGACCTTAGAACAACCCTAGGTTCGCCGCCTCCGACGGGGTCCCTCCCGATGCGACGATCGTAGGTTTTCGCGGCGCCTCTGCCTACAGACGGTCTAACCCCTGTGACAGGCGGTCTCACCCCCTCTACACGCGGTCTGACTCCCTGTCCAGAAGTTCCGACGAGGAGATTCCGGCTACCACGCGATCTAGCGCTTATCGTGTGTTGACCCAAAAAGACGTCAACAAAAAATAGTACATGCATATATTTGTGCTAGTGTATTCAATTAATAGAAATAGAGTATGTATCAACACATACGTGTTCAGGTGGAGTATGAATGCATACTTGTTTCCTCGAAGTACGCACACATACATGTTCCAGACGAGTATGAACGCGTACGTACATACATGCGTTTTCGAAACGAATACGAATACATACGCACGTGTATATCAAAAGGTGTGCATACACATTAACAGGACGCGTATATGCACGAGTATCAGTATGCACACATACATGTTTGTTTTGACCATGCATGTGTACATGCGTCCGTCTGGTATATGTATTACTAAATGCCTACGAGTCCATACATGTTAGCAGCAGGATCGTATAACTTTTTTGACAAATGAGTATATGTTCATACATTATTTACATGGAGTATGAGTACATACACGGTATCAGAAAACATACTTCTAGGTTGAGATTATGCGTACATACATATACAGATTATCCCTGCGTGCATCATAATTACAAAGGCAGCCGGATATTCTGATATGGTGAGGGTCGTATTCTATCTGATACCTGCATCAGAATTCACGTCCTTGATGCCGTCGGCCTATGGGCTATGGCACAGACGCCAGTGTTGCGATCGGCGACTAAGTTTCTGGACGGTGGCCTTGCATCCGGCGTGAGGCGAGCCCGCGTCGCTCCAATTTTCCTCCGGATGATTGCTGGCCGTCGGGCCCCGACGTATTGATTGGTTGCCGGACGACGACGAACCAAGCAGCCGCAAATGAATCCGCCTCTACCACGGCCGCACGGAACAGAAAGAAGGCGAGGACCTAAAAAAATAGGATCTGGGAAGAGATATTTTATAACGTATTTGATAGTGGGTCGACCCATTAATAAAACCAGTGCGGTAAATATGACGTGAGAGGTTGGAGTAACCACAAGAGATGAGAATTTGATAGTGGGTCGACCCGTTAATAAAACCATTGTGGTAAATATGAGGTGAGAGGTGGGGCTAACCACATGAGATGAGAGAAGTAGCTACACGTATGTGTAGGATGAATTTTCTGTCTGTATATATATATATATAAAACTAAAGGGTAGATAGTTACTCAGTACGTACGGAGCCCCTCCCGACTCCCACCGTCGAACCCACTCGCAGCCCTCCCGACCCACGCGGCACCTCCCACCATCTGTTCCGGTTTTTTCTCCTCCGCATGCATTATCTCTTTTTTCCTGTTGGCGTGACGGCGTGCACTATCGCTGCACTGAGCACGTGTGACGGAGGTTAATTCATCGTGCCTAATAAAGAATCGGCAAACAAGGCGAGTGGTTCTGTTAGGCTTGAATATTAGTAACTCAAAACATTTTGAATTGATGTGACGTGCGATTGGGAGCAGATTCGTTTTCTTTGATCTAAAGCATTAGTGTGTGCATGGAAGATTTTTCGATTTTCAAGTTCGATCAAAGAAAAGTGCACATCTCATTTCATCATTAAATAAAAGGAATATCGTCATTTGCAATTTCAGGTCAACAGCGTACATCAGATTTGCTACTGTAATTTGTCAGATAAACACACACATCATCGATGTCACTACAGTGCTGCTCCGGGGGGGGGGGGGGGGGGCAGGAGACTACTTGCTTGCATGAACAATTCACATGCGCGCGCAACACAATCAGAGCTGCAGTGGGAGAAGATAAATTATCGTATTCAGCCATACATATACACACCGAAAATATGTTTGTGGCTCCTATCACAGATTCAGAAAGCAATCCAGGCAAGAGGCAGTGCTCTTCCTGGTTCCTGCTCTACGATGACCCCATCCGTCCGTCTTATCTGCATCCAAAACCCTGTTCGGCTAGTATTTTTACTGCAACGGCTGCTGCAGCAGCAACCGAGAAAAATCGCTGCCAAACAGGGTTAAATCGACAACACTGCATCCATAGACAACAAAAAAAAATCATGACGTAATAAGTAGATGAACAATTTTTCTTACTAGGAAGGTTTGAATAGTCAGATAACAGGATAGTCAGATAACCAGGATAGCATGTTTGTTCTGTTATTGTTGGTATAAATAGTCAGATAACAGGATACTTAAGAAGGAACAAATTATTCCACACTGTATGAAGCGTCATGCTGTATACATTCTCCATAGCTCAAAGAAAGGCTGAGCGGTTCAGGTTTTGTTAATGATAGGGGAGAAAGCAAAGTACAATGCATAATTAGATACTGAAATTTCAGAATACATAAGTATGCATACGGACAACAAATGTTCATCATATCTGGGATTTCTAAGCATATGAGCACCAATTTGTCACACAAGAGTTGCACTAAGCATGTCATAAGCTATAATAATCAGAAACGCTAAATCTGAAATACCAGCACCTACATATCTAAGAAGAGACACTGAAATGATTTCAGAAAACCAAGAAAAGGTAGTTCTATAGGAAAACCATAAAATAGATACTGAACTAGCCTTTACTGCAAACTTGAAAATGTAATTAGAAAATATATAAATACCAAGAAAGTTGCAGTGCCCATCTAATGCAAGAACTGAAACAAAATGATCGGGAGCTGAAATATAGAACGAAGGCAATGGGAAAATAATCTGAAACAGCAGGATCAAGCAGTCAAGCTCTATCTGACATTTCGAAAGAAGATGGTTCTGGCATTCAGCGCTTCGACAGAAGATGGTTTTAGGCAAGTTGGGTTGGACCAAGCAGAGGTTGGGAGCTTTTTGGCACTTTGTCGCGCAGTTCTGCCCGCCCAAGCTCGTCAATCGGGAATGAGGCAATGAGCATCTGCACCAAGGTCGACCCTGTCAACCTCTCACCACATCGGGGAGTAAAAAACAGCAGCTATTGGAAAGAAAATCCTGATCAATCGGTGAGAGATACAACTAACAGCAGGATATCAGAAACCCAACCATGGGATCGATAGTCAAATCCACTCTTACAGTATAACTCAGTATAACTTGAAGTATTATTCAATTAAAAAATTAATCCCCACAAGACAAGAACTCGCAGACCACATCTCATGCAAAGCGCTAAAACAGAATGAACCTTTGCGGCACAGAGGCGGGAGATTCTCACCGTACGGCAACGGCACCCGGCGCAAACATCTGCAACTCGCCGGACGAAAAAGCGACGCATCGACGGAGGGTCACCATCGGGGCAGCAGGCAGGGTACCCGTAAAACGGTGGCCGGCGCGGGTGTCTTCAGGCTGTAGCTCGCCGCAGTGCCACAGGAGCCGGCGGAGTAGGGCACCGTTGAAACGGCGGCCGGCGCGGACATCTTCAGGCCGCAGTTCGCCGGGGCGGCACAAGAGCCGGCGTTGCAGAGGCAGGGTTGTACTGTATACTTGTATGGGAGCCGGCGGCACAGGGTTGCGTCGCAAAATTGGAAACTGACGCCCACGATCTAGGTTGCAGGAGCTGCAAGGAAAAAAAACCAGGAGAGAAAAAGGAAAAATCACGGAAAAAAGAAACGGACGGACGGTGGGAACCGACAGACAAAACCGGACGTGGGGAGCGCGCGGGGTGGGACAGGGGGAGGGTGTCGGGTAGTTATTCAGTACCCAACTATGTCAGTACACAGGTACTATATATATAAATGACATTTGAGCACCTATCAACGCGAGGTATTCGATATTCATATGTTAATCTCTTACTTTATCTAGAGCCGCCTCACCATCTCAAAAAAGGTTACAGGAAACATTGCGCCTTATTTGTTCACTATCAATATATGAAACGTTCCGACTCGGCGTAAAGGGATCATCTTCAGACCTGTTTATGCATGTACAAAGGTTTGATATGCACTACAATATCTCAGGTAATTCTTTCTACTTCCTCGTCAGATCCTGAAGGCCTCCGCAGGTTAGTGACTGAGGCCTTGTTTAGATTGAGGGGTAAAGTTGGTGAAAGTTGGCGAAATGTCACATTCATCTTTTGACACTAGTTAGGATGACTAAATATAGATTAATTATAAAACTAATTACACAGATGGACTCTTTATCTCAAGACAAATCTATTAAGCCTAATATGTGTCATCATTGACGCATTTTTAATGACTGATTACTGTAGCATGACAGTGTCTAATGACGAATTAATTAGGCTTAATAGATTCGTCTCACGATGTGGAGTCCATCTATGTAATTAGTTTTTTTACACCTATGTTTAATACTCCTAATTAGTATCCAAACATTCGATGTGACAAGTTGGCAAAATAAGTTGGCGAAAGTTGACGATCTAAACAAGGCCTGACTCTCATCATTGCCCATAAGCTTGTCTTGGAATGTGAGGTTAGTTCTGATTGTTGTTTATTCGCGATTCAGCTCTCATGGCAATTGTCACTTACCTGGCCTGCAATTTGGACATATAATTATCTATTTTGAGGTATTGTTTTGGTTGTTATCTCATATTTAGGATTCATTTTTTTCGATATGTGAGACATATTCTCAAATTTTCCACTGGGTTTAATTGACCTGCACAAACACCGGCGAAGAATAACGAATTGGCTGATCCCTTCCTTCAGCATGGACATAGCTGGTAAGTGTTCACTGAACACCTATCAATTCCAAATCCTGAGAACTGAGAACATGATAGTCAGGATGAATTCAAACAATTTTCATGATTCCTTAAAGGAATATGCAGTAGTTCTCAATAATAAGCAATATTAGATCTTACTTGTATATGATTTTAGAATTTTTGAAGTTCCTGCCTTTTGGATATTGTATATTAGATTTAGTCAACTTGGATCATACCATGTATTCATTTGATAAAGAATAATATGTATTTCTTTTGTAATTTCGTAGGGTTAGCACGGGTAATAAAGAGAGAGAGGCACGTCAGCGCCGAGCGCCGCCTCCATCGTTGCGAACGAGCCGCATGCCGAGCAAAACGCCAGGAGTTTCTTCCTCACCGCGTGGCCGCCATGATGATTCAAAATTTGAAAACTCGTGCTTAACTCTCCGGCAACGTTTCAACTTAATCAACGTGCAGATACATACTCCATTCTCAGATTCTCTGACGGATGGGATCGAAGAGGCGGCTCATGCAAAATTGTAGAGACCTTTAAGGAACTCGTTAACTGAGTCAGACCAATGACTCGAGAAGCTTTTGGAAGCCGTGGGCACCTGTAACTTGTGGTATACGATTAAGCCGTGTATAGAGTACACATGTACTAGGCCAAGTCTATATATTCACGTATTTGACTGGGAAAACTCGATCCCGTGACCCCTCGCGTGCGAACACGACTGCGCGACCTTGCGGCCCACTACGGCCCACCAGCGCCGCCGTTTCTTCTTCCTCCTCCAGCCTCTCCGAGTCGCCGCCCCTGCTGTCTAGGAGCCCAAGCTTGGAGGAGCACGCGGAAGGTGGGGGGAGCGACCGACGGCGAGGTCGTCACCGGCCGGGACGGTGGTCGAGGTATGTGGTATTAGGGTTAGGATTTCAGGGTTGTCGGGAGGTTTCCATGGCCAAGGCCCTAGAGAGAGGGCTTGGGGCGGCGGAGGCCCGACGGTGGTGGCGGATCGGCCGGTGGTGCGAGAGCGCCGCCGACCGGGCAATGCTGGAACCCTGGGGGTGGAGGAGGCAGTAGGGGCAAGGCACGAGAGAGGTTAAGGGAGGGCGGGGATGTACCGGCGGTGGGCGGGCGGAGGACGGTGCGGCACAGTGGCGAGAGCCGCCGGCTGGGGCGGAGGACGAAGCGGGCGGTGGGTTGGGGAAGACGGGTGCGCTCATCTATCGCGCGACTAGTCGCGCGATAACCCTGTCCATTTGACTACTGTTGATAAAACATGCTTAGGGCAAGTACATTGCTACACGTCAGCGGTCTCATAGGTCGTCTCAGCGGTCTCATAGGTCGTCTCATGCATGTCCACGTAGGATTTTTGATGAGGCGACGCGGAGAGAGGGAGAAGAGAGAACCAGGTGGTTGTTTCGCGAGGCAACCGCCTCATAGGCTAAAATTTGGGACTATGAGACGACTTCATCACTATTGTATGAGTTGTTGTTGCCATGCAAGTCACAACATTTCTTTTTTTCTGTCCATAGATTAAGGATTATGCATTTATTATGAGACCACATATAAGACAACCCATTGTATGAGTTACCTGTTATGTCGCCTCAAGATAATGTGACAATGTATGGGACCGCCTTTAGACTACACCAATATACTTGACCTTACATAGGCCATGCACAGGCCACTACGTGAGCCCATATATTATCAAAAGAATAGTGTTTGTATAAACCATCCACTGGTAAGCCCAAAAGCGTATTTTAAATGGGTCGTTGGCACTCCATATACCATATGTGCACATATATAGAGATGATGAGGATGTACACATGAGTACATGCATCTTTGCTAACAAGGCTTTTTCCTTGTTGTGTCCATGTTATTTGTGTCTTTAAAATCATATGTATGTGCGTAACAAACTCATATATGAATACCTCGTATTGAATTCACATCGTGCTAAATCCTCGTCGTACAAAAACCCCTCGCCAAGTGGAGTTCGAATGCATAGCAATTCGCGCTCGACTTGGCGGAAAATTAAAGTTTGTCTTTATTTACCTGCATGGATTACTCATCCTTCCAGATGCGGCATGCGTCACTGCAAATATCGTCGGCTCATTTCATTAAAATATGTCCTTCACGTAACAGCCAACAGGCCCATTGCAAAAACCAATGTCGTGTATTTAATTACTCTTTTATAAGGCATTCTTTTATGGACGCGATTACCTAGAGTGCCACATCATCTAAAAATATTTGAAATTAGGATGAAACACCACTCTCTTAGTATATAGTTTCATCTATTGTTGTTCCCTAGGCTACATGCAAAACACAAGGTGTCTAGGTAACTGTGTAGGGAGAGTTCCATCCCCCATTAAACTCATTTCACCTGTCTCTTCATTAATATAACGCCACATCATAAAAAATGTCTACGTGGCACCCTATTTATTTCCTATGGAACCCCCATTGAGACTGGCCTAAGGATCAACAACAAAACTCAAAGATAGCTTAAGCAATCTAGTCATAACCTCTTCACGAGCATTTGCGGAAAATCCAGCAATGCTGTTATGTTATCTACGTGGGTCAGCCAACCCTCTATAAATAATATAGAGTTAAATACACCCACAGGCCACAACCCTTGAACTGGTGTTGGGGTGCCACTCAGGTCCATAAACTTGTAAAATCGAAATATGGCACCCTAAACTTGTTAAGTTGTGTCACTTAGGTCCATATCCCATTAAGTGGTATAAATATATGCAAAAAACTCCTTGAGCTTTATCATCTTCTATTTATACATCCTTCTCATATCTTCCACCTCTCTATCAATCCACCAGCTCTGCAACCTGCTACTTTGCTCTACTCCGCCGTGCCTCTGTGCTTCGCCCGCCCTGTCACGTCAACCTGCTCTGCCCCGAGGATGTCGGCGCGAACCCCTAGGTCTGCTCTGCTTCGCTGTGCCTCCCTGCTCTGCCCCGTCGTCTGCCTCCGTGCTCTACCATGAGGACACCGACAGTAGACCCCTTCCCGACTTCGTGCTCTGGCCCAAGGACGCCGCTGTTAGATTAATTGGGCCAATGGCCTATTAGAAATAATCAATAAATCCCAAGGCATATGGCACATGGAAGTTAAGAAGGCTTTTGCCAATTTGATCATGGCTTGATGAGTAGTAACTTAGTGACTAGTATAAGTGGTTAGTGGCTGTTGAATGGTTGTCATCAAACATAGTAAAATACATCTCAATGGATGAAAATTTCTACCTTGATGGCATTGAGTTGGGTAGCCAAAGGACCATCTTTAATGACATTTTTATGGCATTGACATGGGCAGCCAAAGGTCCATCTTTGATGGCTTTTTCATGGAATTAACATGGCAACCAAATACCTCTCTTATGGTGGTCTTTGATGGCACTGAGTTGAGTAACCAAAGGTTTCTCATAGTGCTCTTTCATGGCATTAATCATGGCAACCAAAGGTCACATATGGTGCCTATAAGGGAGGCCCCCATCCATTGTCTTCGGTGAACAACACAAGAAGGTTACATTGCTGCGCTGTGCTTTTGTTCTTCTACGTTCTAGCGTTATGTATGCACGAAATTTATCGGAAGAGCAGGTCTTTGAAGCTACGCCTCATCGAGACTCTGCGCACCCGAGGAGTAGAGGAGCAACCAAGTTTTTGGGGAGCAGATCCACACGACTGCTCACTGCGTTCGTCTACTTCTTGTAGGCGCATCTGCACTGCGATCATCTGCACTGCATCGACTCTTGATCGATGACATTGAACAGGCTTGACTAGCAATGTCAAGTAACGGTGCACCTGGTTCCTTCAGAACTGGCCCCGCCTCTGGTTACATTTTTATGAACCTCCTATGTACAGTGAATTATGTATATGTTTATGCAACATCTTTATGTCATGATTTATGCTTTGATTTGGATTAAAATAAACCATAAAATGCCCCTAATTCCAACAGTCACTGTCGCTCTACTATGCTCCACCCGAGAACATCGGGCATTTGCTCCACCCCAAGGATGGCACCACCCTGCTCCACTCCGTTGCGCCTCCCTGGTCTACTCTGCTCTGTCGCACGGGTGGCAGGCCCCTGAATGGATCCGCCGCGCCTCTCTGCTCCGCCTCGCGCTGGCCCAGGCGACGGTGCACAGTAGCATTGGGGGATTGATAGAGAGGTGAGAGATGAGAAGGATGTAAATGTAGAAGATGAAGAAATATCAGGGCTTTTTGCATATATTCATGCCACATGGCATCACTTCAAGAGGTATGACTTAACAAGTTTAGGGTGCCAAATTTCGATTTTACATGTTCGTTGGCCTAAGTGGCACATCGTCACAAGTTCAGGGACTGCTAGTGTATTTAACTGAGTAATATACCCTGATATCGAGCTGCTCTCATGTTTATTTTGACCTTCCTTCCCATGTTCACATGCAGCGGATCGCAGCATCATCGACTATTCTTATGATGTGCCAAGGTATTACAATCTCCGTTGTTTCTAAGGTTCTACCGATCTCATGTGAAGGCCATCCCCAAGAAGGGAGTCTATCTATTGTGGCCAGCGATATGTCATGGGCAGTTAGAGGCCTTATGGGCCGGTTCGTCAAGCCCATTAGGGTAGGTTAGGGATAAGATTGGATCCTTTCTTAGGGGTTAAGCTAGCCTCTCAATATAAGGAGGGGACTTGTACCGGTTGAGGCAAGCAATGATAATATCAATCTATTAGGGCTAGCCCCTTCTATCCTTGCCCTTGTGGTTCGGCTGCCGCCATCGGCGAGGTCGGGCTACTAGGGTTCAGGTTCATTCGGATATTGGTACATGATAAATTAATGTCATGGGCAGTTAGAGGCCTTAGGGGCCGGTTTGTCAAGCCCATTAGGGGTAGGTTAGGGATAAGATTAGATCCTTTCTTAGGGGTTAAGCTAGCCTCTCTATATAAGGAGGGGACTTGTACTGGTTGAGGCAAGCAATGAGAATATCAATCTATTAAGGCTAGCCCCTTCTATCCCTGCCCTTGTGGTTCGGCTGCCGCCATCGGCGAGGTCGGGTTGCTAGGGTTCAGGTTCATTCGGATATTGGTACATGACAAATTGGTATCCGAGCCATTCGAATACATGGCTTCTGCTGCTGATCCATCGACATTATGCGCCGACATACTGGCTGATTGTGCATAGATTCAAGGCCTGCTAATGCAATTGAAGGAGGGATTGAGGCAGCGCAAGCATGCAGCAATATGGCTACAGGCTGCAGCCCGTGGCTTCCTAGCGCGACGGCTGCTGTGCAAGATGCAAACGAGCGGACGGGCGCACCATGCCGCCATGCAGATGCAGGTGGCGGCCCGCGGTTTCTTGGCACGATTGAAGACACGGGCATCACTGCTTCCTATGGCGGCGGCGGCGGATATAGAACAACAACTTCCTGAGGACGTTTCCATAGATCAGCTTGTACCTGCGGCGGATTCAATCTCTGCGCAACTTCGCAGGCAGGCGACTACTATGCGGAAGCAACTTCGGCGGTTAGTAGTCGACATGATGTCTCTATTATTTGGTTCGCATGTGACCAGAACTTCTCTGTTGCTACTATGGCCCTCCCGCAAAGCTGGCATGCAGGCTTGTGCTTGTGCACTGGGATCTACACGCTCATTAGTTGTGCTTGGGATCCCGGAGGGATAGTTGCTGCATGTGGTTTGTCCTTCCTTGGATCTCACTCTGCGCGTTCAGAACATGCGTCAGCAAAGGTTGAATACCCAGTGCCACATGAAGCTTACATGCATGAGGAACTCAGGTGTGCCATGTGCAGCAAGGCAGCCATACAATTGCAAGTTTTTGTGACGCAATCTACAAGCTCGTGGAGGCTCCATGGGATCCAGGAGAGATGTTGAGCCGTGGTTCTGCTACAGCTCGAGGACGAGCTGCTCAAAAAAGGGGGAGTAATGTCATGGGCAGTTAGAGGCCCTATGGGCCGGTTCGTCAAGCCCACTAGGGGTAGGTTAGGGATAACATTAGATCCTTTCTTAGGGGTTAAGCTAGCCTCTCTATATAAGGAGGGGACTAGTACCGGTTGAGGCAAGCAATGAGAATATCAATTTATTAGGGCTAGCCCCTTCTATCCCTGCCCTTGTGGTCTGGCTGCCGCCATCGGCGAGGTCGGGCTGCTAGGGTTCAGGTTTATTCAGATATTGGTACATGAAACGATATCATTGATCATCCTGCAAAATATAGTTGTGCCAGCCAATGGCTAGGCGAGTCGCCATGGTTTGGTGATGTGAGCCATGATTATTTACAAGGATTTTGATCGGCAAAGGCATCATTAAGCATCGCCTGGTGCTGAACCGTCCGATCGCTCCGGCTAATCTGCCCAAATTGGAGCTATAGGCGATTTTCCCTTCAGGAGGATGATATTCCCTATAAGTTGTAAAATCCAGCTCCATCGTTTAACGATATGCTCAAATAATATAGCACCAGATGTTTCATTAGTCGTTTTATATATTTTAATCATCACCATGACGAAATTCATAGATGCATCTGCACAACGCAGAGTTTGGGTGATGAAGCCCCCCCACTACCTGAAACAGCAACTGATGATGTCTCTCTTGGCTCCGGGGTGCTATATATTGACTTCCGAGGCTCATGCCCTCTTTTTTTTTAATGGAAATGCTGATAGTTCATTTTTGTAGGTGCTCATATTCCAGCCATGGGGAACCTCAAGAAAGGTCATAAACTTTCTCTTGTTTTGGCTGACAGAAAACTAATAATCGTGCACTTGATTCAGGTACACGGCACTGTTGTTCCTCCCATTGTTTTCATAACATAGTTACCTGACTAGTTGAATGTCTGCAATGCCTCATACAGCCTCTGGTTTAAGTAAAGAAAAGCCTGCAGACAGTGTTACTGAATCGAAAGCAGCTAGTGATCCAGCAACTGCAGTAGTACCTGAAAATTCTCAGTCCATGACAACTGATCAAATCATTGTAGAGGGTACTGCTACTGTTATTGCTGTCACACTTTATTTGTTCTATTCCATTCTGGTATGGCAAAAAAAAAAAATCAATGCTGTCATAATTGTGTTAGAAAATGAAACAGCTGCTGCTTCCCATAAGGCCACATGGAAACGTTCATCTCGTGCCGCTTCTAGTCAAGACAAAGGTGCCACCATTACTGACCTCTCTAACCAGGCAAAGGAAGACGACAAGGGACCTGAACTCGTCAACTCCACATATGGCAGTCCATCAAAGAAACAATGTTTGGATCAAACAGGTATCAGCTTCATTATGATATTTTTTTTTGCAGCCTCAAGTGTAACACAACATTCTCTTTGTTAACTGTAATGCCTTTCTTAGCTATTTTCTTTCTTTCTTTCTTCCTCCAGCTTGCACAGTGGACTTAGAAGCTGCTCGCGTCAAGACGGCGATACGGAATCCATTATTGAGAAAATCATTCGAATATATAAAGATGTAGTGGGCGGCGCTTTCACTGGTCATCTTCGTCTCCCTGAAGCAAAGAAGTCAGATAAATACAAGGATCCACCTCAATTGTTGTCCCTGCATCAAGTGATCCTTGGATACGCATGGCATTGGGATACATGCGACAGGATTTTGAGCACATCAAAGGACTGATAGCCGAACCTGTACTGGACAAAGATGCGCTCACTTTCAAGATGACTAAGAGGCTAAGAGCATTAGTGAGTTGGGAAATGTTATTGCAAGATCGTGTTATCCCTTAGGAAGCCTCTGACTCCTACTCACTGCTGACTCCTGCTCACTGCTGGGATGACTGATGAAAGTGAGCGCATCAATAGCAAGATGTTAGGAAGCCTCTGACTCCCGCTCACTGCTGAGTCCTGCTCACTACTGAGATGACTGATGAAAGTGAGCAGTGAGCAGGAGTCAGCAGCAGTTTTCTTGCGAGCAGGCAAGTGGGGAAGGTTGAGCGATGGGACAGGATTAAGAAAGGAGTTCTAGAGCATTCCCTAGCTAGCCATCCGCCCCTCTCCTCTCGGCCCTCAGCAGCGATGCATCTACTACTCCTGTACAAATTTGAGCTTCGTGGCCGACCCCACGACCGTCCACCGTCTACAACTTCCATCCTCGGTGTCGATTTGCTGATATATCAACGGCTAGAATAAATCGGCCTTTTGTAGAAATGGCCCACCTTAGATTTCTCAGTCCATTTGACAACATCAATCATCATCTTTTTCGTTTTAAACAAATATATTTTAATGCATGATTAAAATTAATTTCTAGAAAATTATTTTCAAGTTGACTTACTTGTACCTCCAATAAGATTTTAAAAGCAGTTGAGGGTCATACAACATACCATTGCTGTAGCCCAAGCCTAGAGAGGTAGATAAAAAAAGACTCCCTCCATTTCAAATTATAAGTCATTCCAAGATTCTTAGAGAGTCAAATAATCTTAAGTTTGACCTAATTTATACAATGAAGTATTGTCATTCATGATCGATCCCAAATGAGAGAGTATCATTATATTATTATTTGTTTCTTTAATTCGTTAATTAGATATATTTTCATAGTACATGGTATCATATATAAGTATATGTGATCATCTATCTATATGTTAGGTCAAAACTAAAAATAGTTGTTTGACTCTTCAACAATATTGGAATGACTATAATTTGGAAGGGAGTAGTTTTTTGGTATGAATAATGGAGCCAGGTGTGCAAACTACTACTACTACCCACACACACGCACGTGCACACACACACGCGCGCGCACACACACACTACACAACATATATATATATATTATTATATAGCTACCTTTGAACACGTACACACCTTATTATGGTTACCTTTGTTGTATGAAGTTATGTTAGCTTTCCAGATTCATTGTTAAGAAGAATTCTATATACGTACATACATACATACATATACACGCACGCACGCACGCACGCACACGCACACACACACACACACACACACACAATAAGTTGGGCTACATATACACATATTGTTCGCAAATGAACAACACACATCTCCTGCGCATCATAGTGTCATTCGTACCTATCTAGCGCTTAACTCATATACTTCATTTCAAGTATGCAAACATCATTATAGTTTTGTACACAACCTCATGGTTAGTTTTGTTTTAGATTAATATGCAGTTATATTAGTAATGGCAATGCAATATTCTTATACGTAAGAAACTATTAAGCGATATGTAAGAAATATATGGAATAGTATCTAACTTGCAAACAAACAGTTACATGGAAAGATTATTATTTTAGGAAAACATTAGAAAAAAATCATCAAAATCAGAGTTCATACAAGGAGAAAAAACAAGTTATCAGTTTAAATGTCGGATTAAAAAGAGAAAGACTCATGTAGATGTTTTCTATGCTTCTTGCACATGACATTCTTCCACCTCCAGTCAAGCTCCACCTCCGCCCGACTGTCCTGGAATCTGGACAGATGTGGGGAAGAACCACGGACCTTCTTCCACCTCCAGCCAAGATCTAGCACTAAGGATGGTCTAGGGATGCTAGCCGAGTTCATTGTTAACGAGCTTATCAACCCAAATGGCAAGTTCTATGATGGTTCAGCAGATGCTGCTTGAGTACATTGTAGCCACAAACTTGTTCCATTCAGTCTTATAGTCGGTCATAAACATGAAACTTCTTGCACGTGTGTGATGTTGAGGAACTTGACTATATATGATGTGGATCAAGAAACTTTCTTCGTATGTGTATATATGTGATGTGTATATATGTGGTATGTTTGTGATGTGGATGACTTGGTGGCTGCCAAATCCTGGCTGGTTCTAAGATGCAGCCAGAAGCAAGCCGGGTTCTATTTGGGTGGCACAAGTATTGGTAAAGGGCGCTAGGTCAAGCACGTTATACTTGTAACGTATATTTGTAACGGGCATGCAAAGCTAAATGTTAACTATGTTGGACACTAGTAACGAGTATTAAATCAAGGGCCTTACCTATGTACACTACTACAAAAATGGTTTTAGAGGACACTCCATTTTGAATCTCAGAGGCGGACATGCGAAATGTCCGCCTCTGTTAATCATTGCCGGCCCACGGCCCGTATGCGGCCGTGCAACCGCTTCTTTTAGTCATTAATGGATGCAGGCATTGTAAAGTGTCCGCCTCCGTTAATGGACATTAACGAAGGCGGCCCTTGTAAACTAACCGCCTGCGTTAATGGATAGGCAGAGATGGTTGGCCTAACCCTCCTTGGTTAATGGATATTAACGGAGGTAGTTTCTTTATAGAGCCGGCCTCTGTTAATGCCTGCTATATAAACAACAAGCCCCCTTCTTCCCCCGCGACTCTTCCTCCATTTTTTTGTGTTTTGAGCTCAAAACACAAAAAAATGCCATTTTAGAAGGGGAAAGGTTTTGTCCTTGGATTTGGTGAAGAGAAACACCACCGGAGGTAGATTTCTTACTCTCTAAACTCTCATCTCTCTCTCTCTCTAATAATCTAGACCTCTCTCTCTAATCTAGATCTAGATCTACATCTAGATCTACTCTCTAACTCTTTTTCTCACTCTGGTGACTATTTTTAGAGGTAGGAGGGGACGTTTGGACCTTGGATTTGGTGAGGGGATAACCGGAGGTTGAATAATTTCATACTCTCTATGTGTATTCGCGCTCTCGGAAATTTCATTTTCTGACTTTTTTAACTCTCATCTTCACTCTTTCATATGCATGATTTAGGTGACGGTAATGGATAGGAGAGTGGATTTATAATTTACCAAGTGTTGGCAACAATTTGACTTTTCTGTAGCATGTGAGAAAATTTATTGCCGCTGCGAAAAGGCATCGTCAGAGTCAGGGTTGGGAGCATACCATTTGTCTTTGTAATCAATGCAAGCACAAATTTGTGCAGGAAGACAATCTGGTACAATCTCCTTGATTCGGTATGGTTTTGTCATGGATTACACGGTGTGGAGGTACCACGGTGAAATAGATGCGAGTTACATGTGGGACCAAAAGGAGACGATTTGGGGTCAGTGGTAACACATATTTGTATCGGGCGTCAAGAAACATCCGATACCTTTGCGAAGTTCTCGTAACGGTAGTTATGTGAAGTCCGTTACAAACGCTAGGATATTGGTAACGAACGTTATCAGATGACTGTTACAAATGCCAGGATATTGGTAACAAACATTATCATATGTCCGTTGCAAATGCCAGGATATTGCTAATGGACGTTTTCAGGTGTCCGTTACAAAGACTAACATATGGGTCTAGAAGGAGACAATTTGTTGTCATTAGTAATGGCTATTTGTAATGGGTACTCTTAAACAACCGATACCTAAGTTAGTTATTGGTAATGGGCTTTATGACTGCCCGTTACAGGACCTGACATGTGGGCGCAATAAAACAACCATTTAGCGTTATCCTGGTACCGTTATTAGTAACAATTGTTCTTTAGTGTTACGAATGATGATTATTTGTAATGGTCGTGCCCCCGTTACCTTTAATCTGTCATTTGTAACAGAACAGTCGCATCGTATGCGATGCCCGTTACCAAAGTCGACCCATTACCAAAGTGCGGTGCTCACGTAGTGTAATGGGCGACATATATATGGCCATCTCCATTGCCGCATTAATGAAAAAGGTTTTATTGACGTGGTGTTACGTCTTACAAGTAGTGAGTTCGATTATGGATATATGTGTCCTATGCACCGTTGCTATAGGAATTTATTATTCCACGTAGAAACTAATTATGATTTGTTATTCACCTAGAAACTAAATAATTAATGAAAGGAAGAAAAAGCAACCAAAGGATGACATGCAAATGAAAAGGGCCTTCTTCCTCATTTCAAGACCTACTCAAGAAATGCAGGTCGGAACATGTTAATCGACAGATACATAGAGTTAGTTAATAAAACGCATAATGAATTAATTAAATGAATTCGAAATAAACTGATAATAATTTCATGTCCTTCATGTCCATGCTTGTCTCTGAATGCGGTGTCACATCACGCTGGGGCTGCAAGCATGCCTAACTGACTCTCATGGCTTAGATCATGTTTGCAAGGGTCATGCAGTTGTTGGCCATCTGGTTGAGCTCCTTATCGAACTTCCCCATGGGGTTAGGGGTGCCGGCCTGAGTGAACGGCCGGTCACACGATTCAAAATCCTGGACGGCGAGCTGAAGCATGATCTTCGCCGTACCCGTGTCCTTGAACGTGATGGCCCTCTGCGCTGCACCGATGGTGTCCTGCGTGTTCATGTACATGGTGTCGCAGAAGGTAAGGGCCTGCGACTGCGCTGGGGGAACAGTGCGGGCCGACCGTGCGACGTGCTTCCGCGCCTGCGCCGTGCGTTTGGCGAACGCGTCTACCTGCATATTGAGAACGGCCAGGTTGTCGATGACTGGATACTTAGACGCATGACGCCCGGCTGTAGCTGTGCACACGTCGGGGAACGGGGTGCGAGAGCAGATGCCGGCGACAACCGGGTTGACGGCACCATGCCCCTTCCCCAACGCTCGCGGGAGGAAGCCAGTGAACAGCGCTGCTACCGCAGCGAGGAGGACGAGCCGTGGGTGGACTGGCCCCATGGTTTATTCTGTTTGACAAATGCTCGGTGGCAACGGGTATCTATTTATGGGTCAACGCTGGATGTCAAGGAGAGGGTGGTGAGATAGATGAGGGGGATGGCTTCTTATAGTAGCCCTCTTCTGTGTTCGAAAATTGCGGTTGGCCTCTTGCTTAGCAGCTAACAATGTCCATTGGTTTTGCTTAGTTATGTAGGTTCTCCACGCTTGTCGGATGTGCTAACACTTCACAGATAATTACTTATGGAGCCGCTAATAGGTGATGGACCACGATATGGTGTAATATTATAATTAACTAATTGCTACTGCTGCATTGTTAAATTTGTGTGCTTTAGTTTATTATGACGACAGTAGCGCATATAATGATCAGATACCACACATAGCTCTCACTGAACCATATGTGATGCATCAAGCATCATAAACAAAAGTTCAGCTCCTTGGCTTCTCATGAAACTGCAACAGCGGGTTATAAGGCCATTATTGTTAGATTATTGGGCTTGACCTATATGAATAATCCTAAGTAAATCTCAAAAGTCCATTAGCATTGGTGGTACGTCATCTATTAGTCCCATATTGCTAATGGATGAGGGTGTGGGGTGTTTTCCTCCCAATAAATAGAGACCACCACCCTCATGGAAGAAGTGCACCATAGACTCTATACGGGAATCCCATAGGTTTGGGAGTCCCTAAGAAGGTCTATACGAGTTAGGGTTTTGCTACTTCTCATCACTGCGTTGCCATCATAGTCTACTCCATCCTGAGCGCCGACGTGCACCGACAAATGGGAGAGCAGGTCTCCGGAACCAGTCGTCTTCGAGATCCTGCATCGGGAGAGGGCGAGTAAGGTTTTTGGGAAGCGCTGCGCGCGACTGCTCAAGACGTCTTCACCACGGCTCATCCTCCGTCCAAGTCTGGTGCTGCGGCGTACCGTCGTCTGCAACATCGTCTGTTGCGCTCCGTCTGTAGAACCGTTGTCGTTCCGACTGCGCCGTTCGTCTTCTCTACGATAATTCCTCAGTACGTACATTGTTGTCGGTGCCTGATTCGGTCACACCGGCACGAACAAGTGATTGCGATGCTAACCACTCGCTGTCCGGATGGCGAACCTTGGTGTAGAACAAATGACACAAGAATTTTATCCTGGTTCCAGCCACAGGGCCGTACGTCCAGCAGCGGTGCTGAGCACCGGGTTCGTGTTGCTCGTAGTAGGGGGTTACAAGCAAGGCGAGAGAGGGAGATGAGCTCCCAAGTCCCTAGTGTCTACACGAGTGTGGTGGCTGCGTTGAGTGTGTGGTTTTTGCTTGAACTTGAAAAACTTGCCTTTGCATGGGCTCCCCTCTCCCTTTTATAGCCCAAGGGAGAGAGATTGAGTACACTGGTGAGCGCGTGCTTAACAGTGCTCTTGTTCTAGAGTGACGTAGCGCTGGCGTGTTGTCCATGCCACGCACTGTGGAGGCGGGAGTCGCGCCTTCCTACTGCTGACAGCATGATGATGGTAGCGTCGATTTGACGGATGGTCGTGACGGTGCCCTGCTACGAGGGTTGAGCTTTGACGGTCTCCTTCGAGGGTTGCCTTCGAGGGTGATGGCGTATCCGAGGCGAGCAAAGTCAAGGAGTAGTTGGCATAGTATCACTGCCTGGACCGATCTGTTTGCGTAGTGTTGGGTCAGAAACCACTGCGTCGGGTGGATTTGACCGGAGTCTTATCCGCAGCATGGGCGGTGGCGTGGCGCAGTGAATCCCTCCTTTTGATCGCAGAGGATTGTCATCATGATGGGGAGTTAATGCATTGCAGAGCCTCGGGCGTCGTCCCTGGCGTGCCCCGCTCGAGCGTAGCCCGCGAGCTGGAGCGTGGCGACCCTCGAACGTGACGGAAGTGCCCGCTCGAGGATGTGCGATCACCTCGAGCTCAGCTGGGCTTGATCGTCACGGACATCCCTGCTCGAGGGTCCCGATGCCCTCGAGCGAGACGGGCGCCGTCGTGAAGTTGCCGTAATGGGCCTTTGCTGGGTTGCGGAGGCAGACCGCCGCGTGGTGGGCCTAGCTGCCAAGTAGTTTCAGGCCCAAGTTAGGGTACCCCTACTATTGGTACCCGACAGTAGCCCCCGAGCCTCCGTAGGAGTGAGGTTCAATCCTGCGGAGGTTGGTGTTTGTCGAGGCCTTTGTGGCCTTCGTCCCTTCGTGGGTTCTGGGAGTTCGTGGGGGCGCGCTAGCGCACCCACGGGTGTAGCCCCCGAGGCCTTGGGAGAGTGTTTGACACTCTCTCAAGATTTCAGATCGACGTGAGGAGCCTTCGTTGCTTCCCTGGTCATGGATTTGTCCACAACACCTGAGATCCTCGATCCTTGCCTTGTTTGGCGAGGTTCGAGGGAACTCTCAAGCTTTTTTTCGTTCCTCGTAGCCCCCTTTCGAGGTGTTGAGGGCGAGACGATCCGTGCTCCCCACGATTGGGGTCGATCCACGGATGCCTGGGTGAGCTGGTAACGGGTGGTTCGAGCGGACGTCCACGCCCCGTTCGAGGAGGGTAGGCTCGTAGTCATAGGACACGTCCGTGAAAGCTCTTTGTAAAAGCATGTTAGATGGGACTCGACCTCGTTCGATAGAGGTTGAGGGCTCAGTGCTCCCCCTCGAGGGGTCCCTTGGTCTAGGTTTTTTGACTGGCCTCGAACACAACCGACAGATCTCCTCGAGCGTTCGAACTTCGAGGCTTCCTTTCGAGGGTACCGTCGATTGTCCCTGACTCGGTTGATGTGGGGTGCCTGTCGAACCCGCGAGGGACCAGGAATCGAACCCCTGATCAGTAGAACACGAAACGGCAGCCATCCTTTCGAGGGTTGGCACCTTGAATGCACCCTCCCTCATTTCGCAAGGGTCATGATGACCATTAAGGAAGTTATCGTGGTTTTGTCGGGGAGTGGGCGCGCCTTTTCAGGCGTGGCGTGCGGACGTGACTCGACACTACCGGACGTTCGCTGCGCCAGACTTCTCGAATTCCGTGGCGTAGTTAACGCAGCTAGCGCGGTTAATACGGTCCGTGCCGTTTCACCTCCCGGGGAGGGCCCGGTTGTCAGCCTCGGGGGCTGGCGTTTTCGCGTCTGGAGACCTGCAGCGCCTCCCTCCGCTTGGGAGTATAAATAGCGCGGCAGGGTTCCCGCTAAGGGTACGCCTCCATTGCCTTCTCGTTCTTGCGTCGTCATCTTCTGCTTCGTCTTCTTCTCTCGCCTACGCTCCCACTCGCCGCCATGGTCTAGCTCGTCGATCCCGCGCCGTGGAAGTCATCGAGCGCCTCCAAGCTCTACCTGGGGGGTCTTGTGGAAGCTGGGCTGTTGCCGCCGAACGTCGACGGCGAGCCGGCGATTTGGATCTCGCCGGGGGCTGCCTCGGAGCCTGACCCGCCGAAGGGCTACATCGTCAGCCTTGCTCGTCTCCATGAGCGGGGTCTTGGCGTCCCGGTGGGACGGTTTATGCGAGCGTTGTGCTTCCACTACAAGGTGGAGCTGCACAACTTCTCGCCGAACGCGATCTCGCAGGCGGCGGTGTTCGTCGTCGTCTGTGAGGGTTTCCTGGGCATCGAAGCCCATTGGGATTTATGGCGCCACCTTTTCTGCGGCGAGCTCTTCACAGAAGGCGTGTCCAAGGGGGTTCGTCGCCCTGTTCGCGTTGGTAGCCTCGTGCTCCAGGTCCGGAGGAGCCGCAAAGACCTCTACATCCCCTGCTCCATGGTTTCCAACAACCAAGACTGGGATAGGGGGTGGTTCTACCTCCGTAACGACGGGGGGCGTCTACCTGCCTACACCGGCAAGGTGCTAACGGAGAAGCCGGAGACCTGGGGCTACGGGGTGTCACCGCCGGAGCAGAAGGAGAAGCTCGGCCCCCTGATCGAGGCGCTTCAGCACCTATCGAGGCACGGCCTCACCGCCAGTGGAGTTATCGCAAACTTCCATCGGCGGCGGGTGCCTCCCCTTATGCAGAGGAGGCTCCCGCTGTTTGGGATGGCACCGGACGCCGATCTCTCCGGCACAGCGATGGCGGTGGAGCTGTTGTCCGACGCCGTCGCCGTTCAGCGGGCGCAACGTGCCGTCGACCGGCTGGTGGACAACCCGTGGGCGGTGCCCATGTGGCCCGAGGACGGTTACTTGAGCTGCGTAAGTGTCTTTCAATCCTCGTATTTCTTAACATCTCGTTTTCTCGCGCTTTGACCTTGCGACTGGCGTTACGCAGGGGCTGTCCCGCGGCCATACCTCCAAGCCTCATGTCCCTGAGGACAGGACCGCCAACCGCGCCCGTGCCGAGCGGGCGAAGCAGGAGAAGGACCGGAAGGAGGAGCGGCAGAAGTGGAAAGAGCGGAAGAAGAGGAAGCATATGGAGGAGAACCATGAACGGGAGAGGCAGGGTCTCTCACCACTCCCAACACCGGAAACCTCCCCGGATCCCGCTGGTGAGGAATCCAAGGAGGCCGGCGGGACGAGGAGCCCATCTCCTCTCTTGCTTTCCATCTCCTCTCGAGCTTCCCCTAGTGGCTGCGGCGCCTAGGGCTGACAGCGGAGAGCCCATCGACCTTGAAGCTCCGCCATCGTCGACGGTGCCTACCCTTGGGAGTCCGTCAAGGGTAGCGGGGACTGCCCTCGAGGGACCCCATGATCGTGGCGAGGCGCCCGAGCGGCCGGGCGTCGTCGAGGAGACCCCGGCACGTGGGCCGGGTGTAGAGGCTCCCCAAGGGGAGGCCGGTGCCTCCGCAGGAGGCGAGGAGGTTTCGAGGGCGGCTCCTGTCCCAGCCTCGAGGCCAAAGCGGAAGCTGCTCATCGTTCGGTAAATTTCTTCGTCGCTTACTCATTCGTCGAGGCTTCGTTTTTGTTTTTTATTGGATTCTTTCTTGGCGCAGTCGGTCTGGTGCACGGGCCACACTTTCCCTCACGCCGACCAAGGCCCTCAAGATCGGGCCAAGCTCGTCGCCCCACTCGTCCTCGCAGTTCCTGGGCCCGACGAACGAGGCGGTCCAGGGCTTTGTCACCTTCTTCGACGCCCAGGCGGGGCTGCAGGACAAGCAGCAGATATGCGAGGAGGTGCCCCGGGTCCTCGAGGGGCCAAGGCTGCCTCAACTCCTCGAGGGCGTCGTCGAGATGCGTTGCGACGTCGAGCCCCACGCTGAGGTCGCTCGGACTGAGGATGCCGTCCCCGCGCCGCGGGAGGCTCCTCTTGTCGACGGGCCGCCTGTGGCGCACGTGGAGGCGGGCATCGCGGTGGCTTCCCCGCGTGAGGGGGGAGTGGAGCGGGCCCTTGGTGGCGGGTTTCCCCATCTATCGGAGCTGGCCGAGGCTTTGGAGGTGCGAGCCCCCGTGCCACGGGAGCACGAGGGCGGTGGGGCCACGCCGTCGGCCCTCGTCCCGAGCCCAGCAGGACACCCACCTGTGTCGACGAACGTGGGGTTCCCACGATGTGGCAATCTCGCAGCGAGCTTCCCGTGCAGTTTGTTCGTGAAGCCGCAGCGGAAGAGCGACTATGGGACGTCCAGTTGGCGCATGGTTAGGAGGTCCGTCTTCATGAGGAGGCCGGCAAGGTCCACCAGGTACATTTCTTCGTTGCAGTCGGTATGTTCCGCGATTGCTATTTAGGTGATGCTTAGTTCTTTTTACACAGGAACTCCACAAGGAGGCGTTCGCGAAGAACGACCAAATTGTGCGGATGCTGCTCGAGCTGCGCCGTTTGTCGGGTGCGGTGGAAGTCCGAGACCACCAACTGGCTGACCTCCAAGCTGCTCGAGACCGTGCCACCGTCGAGTGTTGGGAGAAAGGTGAGGTTATCTTCCACCTAGATGACACAGTCCGCACCGCACGCGACCAGCTTGCGAACGCCAACACTTGGTTGGACCGTGAATGAGCCGCGCGCGAGGCGGCCGACTCGACGCTCGAAGTGGAGCGGCGTCTTGTGGTGGAGGCTCGGGACCAGCTCGAGCTAGAGCAGGTGGCTCGGGCTACAGCGGAGCAGCAGGTCCAAGAGAGAGAGACAGCCCTCGAGACTGCCCAGGGTCAAGTCAAGGGTAAGCCGACTTTACTCATGCTTCGAGCCCCTTTTTTGATTTGCTCTTTTCTATTTCTGACAGCTTTGTTGGTGTAGAGCTGAGGCAGGCGCTCAAGGTCGAGACGGAGTCGAAGGAGGCTCTGCTGGTGGCACACTCGGCGACCCAGCGTGAGCTCGATGAGCTGGTGCAGGCTGCCGTGGCAGCCTGCAACGAAATCGCTGGTGCCGACGTGCAGTCTTGCAGATCCCTTGCCAGTCGCCTTCGAGCGCTTGGGGGGCACGTCACCTCACGTGTGAAGGAGGCCCTGCTGCTTGGGATTCGGAAGGCGCTTGGAGTGGTTACGACCCACTACCAAGCAGACCTCTCGAAGCTCGCCGCCGGGTACGTCGTTGCCGACAACCTCAATGACGAGGAGGCAGTACCGGCGATCGAGGAGGCTGATGCTACTGCTGACGAGACGGCGTGTGTGCTGGCGGGCCACTTCGAGGGCGTCCTCTTCCCTAGCAAGGATGACGGCGGCTGGGACGACCTTGGCGGTGAAGGCAATCCCTGAAAGTGTCGGGCCATCGAGCCCAAGTGTAAAAAAGTAGTTTAGGAATTTGAGTTTCTTGATTTAAGAATGGTTTGGTGTATAGGGTATAGAAACATTATTGTTGCATTCATGCTGGTGCATTTGTTTTTGATTGTTGAATTCAAATTTGAATTTGAATTTGAATTCAAATGAGTGTTTGAATAAAAGAAAAACCTTTTCTTTTCTCTCTCTTTCTCCTTCTTCCTTTTCAGCCCAATTTTTCTCTCTTCCCGCGGCCCATCTTCCCTCTCTCTCCTCTGCGCAGCCCAGCAAGCCGCACGGCCCACCGCAGCAGCCCAGCTAGCGCGGCCCCGCTAACGCCAGCCCATCTCGCCCTCCGTCGCTCAGTCGCTGACACGCTGGCCCCACCTGTCGGCGCCTTTCTCCTCTGCCTGAGTCGCTGGCAGCCCGGGCCCACTCGTCAGACTTTCCTTCTACCTCCTGCCGCGTCCGAGCCGGACTCCACCGCCGCGTCTCCGTGTCGCGCCTGGACTCCTCGGCTTGGCGCGCACGCCAAGGAGCCACGGCCGGCCTATTTAAGTGCCGCCTCCCCCTCGCTCGACCCCCCTCCTTCGTGCCTCGAGCTCGCACCCAAACCCTAGCGCCGCCGCGTCCGAGCGCCGCCGCCGAGCCACCGTTCCGCCGACGCATTGCCGCCAACGTCGAGCTGTGGAGCATCGGGGTAAGCAGAGGAACACGCCGAGCCCAAAACCCCTCTTCCTCTCCCTCTCCTCCGCACGCACAAACGTCGCCGGAGACACCAAGCCGCCGCCGGCCGTCGCGAGACGTCTCCGCCACGCGAAGCTCGCTTCCGACCCCCAATATCGAACCCCCATGTTCTCCTCTCTCTTCAGGACTCAACGCGGCGAGTTTTGGCCCACCGTAGCGCCGAGCCGAGCCAACTCCGGCCATGCACCGCTGCACGCGCCGCCGCAACGGCCGTCTCCGGTGACCCCCAGCGCCCGATCTGTTTTCCGCCGTCCGATCGAGATCCAACGGCCAGATCTGAAAACCCGTTTTAAACCGAGCCGGTTCACCGTGAACCCGTGAACCGCGGTTCATGGCCGGTCTACGGTCCGGTCCACCGTGACGTCAGCCGACGTCAGCTTTCAGCCGCTGCCTTGGCAATTTTGCAAAAGAGCCCCTACAGTTTTTGAAAATCAACCCACGGTCCACCTCTATTCAAAAGTATTTACAACTAAGTCCTTATTCTTTCGGTTTAGCCCCCGCTCTTTTAGAAAATCATACCCGCCCTCTTAGGAGATGTTTTTACTCGTCAGCCCTCGAGTTTTTATACGAAATTATGTTTTAGGTCCCCGGTTTCTTTCAAAAACACCCCTGGAAGCCTAAAACTTTCACTAGCAAGCCCCTAGAGCCCGTTTTAAGCGTAGTTTCTCCGTTTTAACTCTGATTTGAGTGGTTTTTACGCTCACATGTTCATAGTGAAGCGTACAGTAACTCTAAAGCCTTATTTTCATCTTTTGTTTATGTTTGGTGTATTGTTCTAATTAAATATCTTGTTTGCATGTATGTGTGGATGCTTGTGTGGTGATCGATGTGAGTAGTTGACGAGCCGTTCGAGTTCGCCGACGAACAGGTTCTCGAAGGGCAGGTGCAGCAGCAGTTCACTGAGGAAGGTAAGTATAACACGGATAATCCTTGTTACCTATACACCATTTAATCATACAATTCATATGCATGTGTCTAATATTGTTAAACATTAAGGTTGTACCTAGTCTTTACCTTATTCCTTGTTTACCCGGGTTTTATGCATTATGGTTAGTCTATGCTACGCGCTGCAACCCACGTTTATTTTTATGTTAATGTTGAATTAATGGTTCACTTCAATGATGACTAAAAGATGCTTTTTAGCAACATGGTTCGGGGAACTAGAGCATGTGCTGTGTGCTTTGTTCTAGTGTCTCTATAAGGTTTGATCTAGGGAATTAGAGTATGTGCTTCGTGCTTTGTTCTAATGTCTCTCCATAAGGTCCGGTTCTTAAAGCGACAACCCAGGAACCTGTTCGCCGCCGTTGGAACTATAATGGCTCTGGTCTTGGATAATTAACTTGTACGTCTCTAGCTCGCCAGTGGTTACCGAAAGGCGTATGTGGGGAACATTCGTGAGAGTATAGTTTGATCCATCAAGGACGGATTAATCCGTTGGCTATGTCTCGTTAGGCAAAGTCCCGTGATGTAAGCGCCGATGTACGGCAGCTTCACACGTTGCGATGATTGCGCTCTCGCTCTGGACGCCATTGACCCCCTCACGCTGCGCCCTGAGCGTACGTCAATCTCGATGCCTCGGGTTATGCTGCCTATGTTGAACCAAAACGGCTACTGTGCTTGTTAGGGTGTTTTGTGAAAGTCCTCGTAACATAAATTCTTTTGGATTTATGTGACCGGGGGGTAAAGGGCGAAACCTCTGCAGAGTGTTGATCTATCATGATAGCCGTGCTCACGGATACGAGCGGCCTGTATCCTTTTTGATTAGAAGATGATAATAGTGGTTGATGTTGGTTTGTTCTATAATCACTTATACATTGCTATTAATGGGTTCACTTACTCATTTGTAGTAAATTGGATGATAATAAAATGAAACAACTAAAAGTGCTAATGCAATATAACCGTGTCAAGCCTTTTGTTCTTGCATAACCCGTGTTATACTTGTTAAGTAAGATGGTTTACTTACACTTGCAACTATTCAACAAAATCCCAGATGGGTAACAGATGGAGCATTGAATGATCAGTCGCTTGCTGAGTTTCTGGAGGATCTGCCGTACTTCTAGCTGTGTTCAACCAGTCAGTGTCTCTGTGGACTTGAGGCTCTACTAGTTATGAAACATTTAATAATATTAAGACTTCCGCTGTGTTATTTGTTTAAGACTATGTCTTGTGTTAAACTCTGATGTAAACTATTTTATTCGAGCATTGTGTTCTCTGTGATTCAATATTTGTAATCTATATGTGTTCTGTGGACATCCTGGGCACACATATGTAAGCATTCGGATTTCTTGGAAATCTGGGTGTTACAAAGTTGGTATCAGAGCCGTGCTGACTGTAGTATTACAGCCTAGATAGAACGGTCGATTAGATTTTGCTTAATCCTTGCTCTTTTGTTATCTTCTACCTTGGAGTTGAGTTTTTATTTTAAAATGGTGTTCTAGCCTACCATTGTCTATTGAGAAAAAGTTTCTAACTCTTGTCTACTTGCTCATCTTGTTTCTATAGCTGGCTCGCACGTACGTGACCCCCCGCAGGCCCAAGATGTCGGAACTCCCATACCGCGTCGCAGAGTACCCACTGAAGAGGCAGCACCCGGACACCTACAGGGACTGGGTGCGGATGCGCAAGCAACAGGAGCTTCAGGGACAACAAGTTGTAGAGGAGCCCCAACAAGAGCCTGAAGAGGAGGAACCCGAGGAGCGAGAGCCTGAGACTTCGGAGTCCGCCTTAGGAGGGCAAGAAGATCGGAAGGTGGCCGCAACTGATGATGAAGAGATGGACGCCGAGGATGCATCCGATGATGATGAAGTGCCCCGGAGCCCTACACCTGTTCTGTCGTCGTGCCAGGTAGCTCCACGCACACCCCGGTGGATCGTCTACAAGTTCGTCCGGGATGGAGGCGACCACTTCTTGCACAACCGGCTTCTCCGAGTGCTTCGTACCTGGTACCGCTTCGGTCGTGTTGGAGTGGAGTACCGCAGTGAGTGGTGGACGCACGTTCTCTACCGCAGCTTCTGGAGGACCGCAGTGCACGTGAGGGTGACCGATGAGGTGGCAAGGGCTACTCGCGAGATATCGGTTCACTACGCTATGTCTGACCGTGATACCCAGGAGGCAGGGATCACCGATGCTGCTCGCCAAGCCTACTACGTCTACCGTCACAAGTGCTTCGCCAAGATCAAGGATGAGCCAGAGAGGTACCACCCCTGCCGCCAGAGTGGTGCCACAGCTTGCACCATCGCGTCTATCGCGAATGTTCAAGACCCCCAGCTTGCTTCCACAGTGGCGCCTGTGGCCACTCTCAACACAGAGCTTGATGCTGTGTCTGATGAGAATGCCATGCTAAGGAGGAAGCTCACCGCCATGCAGGAGAAGAATGAGGAGCTGCAGCACCAGTTGGGAGGACCCGCACCCCGCAGCCCAGAGTACCGTGGAGAGTCACCACAGCGCAGGAGGCCACGCTATAACTCCCCAGCCGCCCACACCACCGTCGACCCCTAGATGCTTCCATGAAGTTGTAATAGGGATCGAGTAGTACGTTTTGAGTAAAAAAAAAAGAGTCGAGTCTTAGTGTGTCGAGTCATGTGTGAACCATGTCTTTAAATGCTTGGATGATTTATTATTATGCTTATGTGTGATTTGGATCTTTGTAATGATTGTGATGAGCGTGGATGAAAGTGTGCAATCATCTAGTATTGGATTAAGGTATAAGGTAGTTAATGAATAAATAGTTGGGTTCTTAACCTCTTTTGCACCTCATCTATCATCTTTCCTATCGCCTGAGTACCTTATCTTGTCAGTGGATTGCTTCTGTTTTTGACACGAGCTCAGACATGACTGCAAATGTGAATGTTGAGGTTTTGATCTATGATTGCTTAATAAATGACAGATGGTTGCAACAAGAGGAGTGTCGAGTGGTGGCAACCAGAACCAGAACCAGAACCAGAACCAGCCGCCCACCATGGAGGATCTGGTTCGCTTGCAGACACAGACGATGCAACAGTTGACCCAGGCCATAGCTTTGATGCAGCAGAACCTGCAGAATCCACCTGTTCAGCCACCTCCCCAGCCCATCCGAGACAAGAGGGGAGAGTTCTTGAAGGGGCGCCCCCCAAAGTTCTCCCGTGCCAAGGACCCGTTGGAAGCTGAAGACTGGATCAAGGCAGTGGAGAGACAGCTCGACATTGCTCAGTGTGATGACAGGGAGAAGGTGCTCTACGCCTCTGGACAGTTTGAAGGAGCCGCTCTCGACTGGTGGGTGGCATACCAATATGCGCAATCCGATCGCGACCAGATCACCTGGCAGCGGTTCAGTGACGACTTCCGTGCTCACCATGTGCCTGAGGTACTAATGGTCCTGGAGAAGAAGGAGTTCCTAGCCCCAATGCAGGAGGGAATGAGTGTCACTGCCTATCGTGACAAGTTCCTTGAACTGGCCCGCTACGCACCAGATGAGGTGTCAACAGATCAGAAGAGGCAGACTCGCTTCCGGAGTGGACTTCAGGATGCCTTGCAGCTGCAGTTGATGTGCATCACCTTTCCAACCTTCGGCGGGCTAGTCGATGGTGCTCTGATGGTGGAGCACAAGCGCCGTGAGATTGAGGACAAGAAGAGGAAGTTCATGAATCAGCAATCTGGCAGCAATGTCCGTTCCCGCTACAACCCCCAGCAGGTGAATCAGCAGCGCACTCAGGGACAGTCAAGCCTTCAGAACCGCAACCAGAACCAGCAGCGTCCCCAGTACCCACCACCACAGCAGCAACAGCAGCGCCACCAGAACGTGCAGCAGAACACTCAGGCTTCACGCACCACCCAGGCTAACACCATTCCTGTCGGCCCAAGGGCGTGCTATCACTGTGGAGAACAGAGACATTATGCTAACTCTTGTCCCCGGAGGGTCCAGAACTCCACCGGTCAGAATAGCAACCAGAAGGCAGGACCACAACCAGCTCAGAATGGAAATCAGCAGCAGGCACAGGGGAACCGTGGCCAGCTGAACTATGCCAAGGGCAAGCTCAACCATATGGGAGCAGAAACTGCAGAAGGAGCCACAGATGTGGTAGTCGGTACGTTTTCGGTCAACTCACAACCTGCTACAGTTTTGTTTGATTCTGGAGCTTCGCATGCTTTTATATCTGCTGAATTCGTGAAAAAGAACTTGATGCTTATGCGACCTATGGGGAACACTATGCTAGTTAACTCACCGGGGGGAGAACTTCGGGCCACATTACGTTGTCCTAATGTAGCAGTTAACATAAGGGGGGTAGACTTCTTAGCACACCCCATAGTCCTAAACTCTATCGGGATGGATCTGATTTTCGGAATGAGCTGACTAGCAAAGTACGATGTAGTTATACAGTGTTCTAAGCGTGCAGTTCAGTTAGTGGCCCCATCAGGGGAGAAGATTGAGTATTAGGCAACCAAATCCACAGAGCCCGGTCAGGTCAATCACGCTGAAGGCACAGAATTGAAGGACATTCGAGTGGTGAACGAGTATCAAGATGTGTTCCTAGATGAATTGTCAGGTATGCCTCCGGAACGTGAAGTTGAATTTGTTATTGAACTTATGCCTGGCACAGCACCCATAGCTAAAAGACCATATAGAATGGGGGTAAAAGAATTAAAGAAACTTAAAGAAGAATTGAGGGCCTTACTAGCTAAGGGGTATATTCGTCCTAGTTCTTCACCTTGGGGAGCTCCGGTGTTGTTTGTTGATAAGAAAGACGGGACACAGAGGATGTGCATAGACTATCGAGCCCTCAATGAGGTCACCATCAAGAACAAGTATCTGTTGCCAAGGATCGATGATCTCTTTGATCAATTGAGGGGAGCTTGTGTGTTCTCCAAGATCGATCTCAGATCGGGCTGTCATCAGATGAGAATTCGGGTGACAGACATCCCTAATACAGCTTTCACACCCGGTATGGTTTATATGAGTTCACGGTTATGTCTTTTGGGTTGACTAATGCACCGGCCTACTTCATGTATTTGATGAACAGTGTGTTCATGGATTATCTCGACAAGTTCGTTGTGGTGTTTATCGATGATATTCTGGTTTTCTCCAAGAGTGAGGAAGAGCATGAGGAGCATTTGAGGTTAGTGATGTAGAGACTCCGAGAGCATCAGTTGTATGCTAAGTTGAGCAAATGTGAATTCTGGCTGAAGGAGGTATCATTCTTGGGCCATGTGTTGTCAAATGGAGGTGTTGCAGTTGATCCGAAGAAGGTCAGAGACGTTCTCAACTGGATCCCACCGCAGAATGTTAGTGAGATCAGGAGTTTTCTCGGAATGGCAGGCTACTATCGGCGTTTCATTGAAGGATTCTCCAAGATTGCCAAGTCCTTGACATCCTTGCTAGAGAAGAATGCCAAGTTTGTGTGGACACCGCAGTGCCAAGCTAGCTTCGAGGAGTTGAAGAAAAGGCTGACCACTGCATCAGTATTGGTACTGCCAGATGTTACTAAGAGTTTCTCAGTGTATTGTGATGCGTCTCGTCAAGGATTGGGATGTGTACTCATGCAGGAGGGCAGAGTTGTGGCATATGCATCCAGACAGTTGAGGAGACATGAGCTGAATTATCCGACACATGATCTGGAATTGGCAGCCGTAGTACACGCGTTGAAGATCTGGAGGCATTATTTGATTGGGCACAAGTGCGACATCTATACCGACCACAAGAGCCTTAAGTATGTGTTCACGCAGTCCGAGTTGAATATGAGACAACGTCGTTGGCTTGGGAAGATCAATGACTTTGAGCTGGAGATTCATTACCATCCAGGGAAGGCTAACTTGGTGGCCGATGCTTTGAGCAGGAAGAGTTATGTGAATGTGCTGACGAGACAGAATTTGCCGGAAGAGCTTAGTAGGGAATTCGAACGCTTGAACTTGGGTATGGTAGCCAACGTAACCGAGCTAGAAGTGGAGCCAACTCTTGAACAGGAAATCCGAAAAGGTCAATTGGAGGATGAGGAAATACAAGGAATTTATAAAGAAGGTTGGGACGGATAAAGCACCAGGATTCCGATTGGATGATCAAGGAACAGTGTGGTATGGTAACAGAATAGTGGTGCCAGATCAGCAGCATATCAAGGATGTTATCTTACGGGAAGCGCACGAGTCAGCATATTCCATTCACCCGGGAAGTACCAAGATGTACTTGGACCTCAAGGAAAGATTCTGGTGGTATGGTTTAAAGCGCGATGTTGCAGCACACGTAGCTCTTTGCGATGTATGCCAGAGAGTCAAGGCCGAACATCAGAGACCGGCAGGTTTGCTTCAGCCTATGAAGATACCAGAGTGGAAATGGGAAGAAGTGGGTATGGATTTTATAACAGGACTGCCCCGCACACAGAGAGGTTATGACTCTATATGGGTGATAGTGGACCGATTGACGAAGGTGGCTCATTTTATTCCAGTGAAGACTACATATTCCGGTGCCAAACTAGCAGAGTTGTATATGGAGCGGATTGTATGTTTGCATGGGGTGCCGAAGAAGATAGTGTCAGACCGAGGCAGTCAGTTTATGTTGCACTTTTGGCACAAGTTACATGAGTCCATGGATACTAAACTTCACTTCAGTTCCGCTTACCATCCACAGACAGACGGTCAGACCGAAAGGACAAATCAGATACTGGAGGATATGTTGAGGGCATGTGCATTACAGTATGGGAATAGTTGGGAGAAGAGTTTGTGTTATGCATAGTTCTCGTACAACAACAGCTACCAACAGAGTCTCAAGATGTCACCGTTTGAGGCGTTGTATGGAAGAAAGTGGAGGACACCGTTGTTTTGGAATCAGACCGGAGAAGGTAAAGTATTTGGACCTGAGGTCTTGAAGCAGGCAGAAGAGCAAGTGCAGGTTATCAGGCAGAATTTGAGAACAGCTCAGACACGGCAGAAAAGTTATGCAGATGTAAGGCGACGAGATCTCAGCTTTGAAATTGGCAACTTCGTCTATCTCAAGGTGTTACCAATGAGAGGTGTGAAAAGGTTCAATGTCAAAGGCAAGCTAGCACCTCGATACATTGGACCATTCAAGATCTTGGAACGGAGAGGTGAAGTGGCTTATCAGTTAGAGTTACCTGAGAAATTGGCAGGAGTGCATGATGTGTTCCATGTGTCCCAGCTGAAGAAGTGTTTACGGGTGCCAGAGGAACAGATTCCGTTGGAGGAATTGAATGTGCAGGAGGACTTTACTTATGAGGAGTATCCAGTTAAGATTTTAGAGGAGTCCGAGCGGGTCACCAGGAACAAAGTGATACATATGTGCAAGGTTCAGTGGAATCGTCATACAGAGGATGAGGCAACCTGGGAACGGGACGATGATCTCAAGGCAGAATATCCACATCTCTTCCAATCCACGTCTGAATCTCGGGGACGAGATTCATCTTAAGGGGGGTAGGTTTGTAACACCCTAAAAATGCCCTATTTAAAATTTAGTAATTAAATGGCTTTTTATATTCAAGTGCTCATGAAAAATGCAGGGAAAATAAAGTTTTGAATAATTAAAAGCAAATATAGGGTATAGAAACATTATTGTTGCATTCATGCTGGTGCATTTGTTTTTGATTGTTGAATTCAAATTTGAATTTGAATTTGAATTCAAATGAGTGTTTGAATAAAAGAAAAATCTTTTCCTTTCTCTCTCTTTCTCCTTCTTCCTTTTTAGCCCAGTCTTTCTCTCTTCCCCGCGGCCCATCTTCCCTCTCTCTCCTCTGCGTAGCCCAGCAAGCCGCACGGCCCACCGCAGCAGCCCAGCTAGCGCGGCCCAGCTAACGCCAGCCCATCACGCCCTCCGTCGCTCAGTCGCTGACACGCTGGCCCCACCTGTCGGCGCCTTTCTCCTCCGCCTGAGTCGCTGGCAGCCCGGGCCCACTCGTCAGACTTTCCTTCTACCTCCCGCCGCGTCCGAGCCGGACTCCACCGCCGCGCCGTCGCGTCTCCGTGTCGCGCCTGGACTCCTCGGCTTGGTGCGCACGCCAACGAGCCACGGCCGGCCTATTTAAGCGCCGCCTCCCCCTCGCTCGGCCCCCCTCCTTCGTGCCTCGAGCTCGCGCCCAAACCCTAGCGCCGCCGCGTCCGAGCGCCGCCGCCGAGCCACCGTTCCGCCACCGCATTGCCGCCAACGTCAAGCCGTGGAGCGTCGGGGTAAGCAGAGGAACACGCCGAGCCCAAAACCCCTCTTCCTCTCCCTCTCCTCCGCACGCACGACCTCACCGGAGACACCAAGCCACCGCCAGCCGTCGCGAGCCGTCTCCGCCGCGCGAAGCTCGCTTCCGACCCCCAAAATCGAACCCCCATCTTCTCCTCTCTCTTTAGGACTCATCGCGGCGAGTTTTGGCCCACCATAGCGCCGAGCCGAGCCAACTCCGGCCATGCGCCGCCGCACGCGCCGCCGCAACGGCCGTCTCCGGTGACCCCCAGCGCCCGATCTGTTTTCCGCCGTCCGATCGAGACCAACGGCCAGATCTGAAAACCCGTTTTAAACCGAGCCGGTTCACCATGAACCCGTGAACCGCGGTTCATGGCCAGTCTATGGTCCGGTCCACCGTGACGTCAGCCGACGTCAGCTTTCAGCCGCTGCCTTGGCAATTTTGCAAAAGAGCCCCTGTAGTTTTTGAAAATCAACCCGCGGTCCACCTCTATTCAAAAGTATTTACAACTAAGTCCTTTTTCTTTCGGTTTAGCCCCCGCTCTTTTGGAAAATCGTACCCGCCGTCCTAGGAGACGTTTTTACTCATTAGCTCTCGAGTTTTTATACGAAATTATGTTTTAGGTCCCTGGTTTCTTTCAAAAACACCCCTGGAAGCCTAAAACTTTCACCAGCAAGCCCCTAGAGCCCGTTTTAAGCGTAGTTTCTCCGTTTTAACTCCGATTTGAGTGGTTTTCACGCTCACGTGTTCATAGTGAAGTGTACAGTAACTCTAAAGCCTTCTTTTCATCTTTTGTTTATGTTTGGTGTATTGTTCTAATTAAATATCTTTGTTGCATGTATGTGTGGATGCTTGTGTGGTGATCGATGTGAGTAGTTGACGAGCCGTTCGAGTTCGCCGACGAACCGGTTCTCGAAGAGCAGGTGTAGCAGCAATTCACTGAGGAAGGCAAGTATAACACGGACAATCCTTGTTACCTATACACCATTTAATCATACAATTCATATGCATGTGTCTAATATTGTTAAACATTAAGGTTGTACCTAGTCTTTACCTTATTCATTGTTTACCCGGGTTTTATGCATTATGGTTAGTCTATGCTACGCGCTGCAACCCACATTTATTTTTATGTTAATATTGAATTAATGGTTCACTTCAATGATGACTAAAAGATGCTTTTTAGCAGCATGGTTCGGGGAACTAGAGCATGTGCTGTGTGCTTTGTTCTAGTGTCTCTATAAGGTTTGATCTAGGGAATTAGAGCATGTGCTTCGTGCTTTGTTCTAATGTCTCTCCATAAGGTCCGGTTCTTAAAGCGACAACCCAGGAACCTGTTCGCCGCCGTTGGAACTATAATGGCTCTGGTCTTGGATAATTAACTTGTACGTCTCTAGCTCGCCAGTGGTTACCGAAAGGCGTATGTGGGGAACATTCGTGAGAGTATAGTTTGATCCATCGAGGACGGATTAATCCGTTGGCTATGTCTCGTTAGGTAAAGTCCCGTGATGTAAGAGCCCGATGTACGGCAGCTTCACACGTTGCGATGATTGCGCTCTCGCTCTGGACGCCATTGACCCCCTCACGCTGTGCCCTGAGCATACGTCAATCTCGATGCCTCGGGTTATGCTGCCTATGTTGAACCAAAACGGCTACTGTGCTTGTTAGGGTGTTTTGTGAAAGTCCTCGTAACATAAATTCTTTTGGATTTATGTGACCGGCGGGTAAAGGGCGAAACCTCTGCAGAGTGTTGATCTACCATGATAGCCGTGCTCACGGATACGAGCGGCCTAGATCCTTTTTTATTAGAAGATGATAATAGTGGTTGATGTTGGTTTGTTCTATAATCACTTATACATTGCTATTAATGGGTTCATACTTGGGTCCTACTCATTTGTAGTAAATTGGATGATAATAAAATGAAACAACTAAAAGTGCTAGTGCAGTATAACCGTGTCAAGCCTTTTGTTCTTACATAACCCGTGTTATACTTGTTAAGTAAGATGGTTTACTTACACTTGCAACTATTCAACAAAATCCCGGATGGGTAACAGATGGAGCATTGAATGATCAGTCGTTTGCTGAGTTTTTGGAGGATCTGCCGTACTTCTAGCTATGTTCAACCAGTCGGTGTCCCTGTGGACTTGAGGGTCTACTAGTTATGAAACGTTTAATAATATTAAGACTTCCGCTGTGTTATTTGTTTAAGACTATGTCTTGTGTTAAACTCTGATGTAAACTATTTTATTCGAGCATTGTGTTCTCTGTGATTCAATATTTGTAATCTATATGTGTTCTGTGGACATCCTGGGCACACATATGGAAGCATTCGGATTTCTTGGAAATCTGGGTGTTACAGTGTCCAATGCATGCGCCTCGAAAGGAAGTCGCCACTAGGATCGACCGTACGTGAATGACTTAGACAGGGGGGAGTGAGGTGCTGCCGTAGCCTCAAGGCGTAGGCGGGCATTCGGCTCAGGCGACCCTGCCTTTGTCCGTTTCATGCCTAGTGTGTTCCCTTCGAGGGTTCGCAAAAGAGCATTTAGCTATATGCCTGAGATATTGCAAAAAATTCAAAAAAGTGACCACTTTTTCGGGGGTCCTTCCCCATTTAGCCCCCGAGGGAGGGATGGTTCTACCAAGGGTAGAACCGCTCCTCCCTTGAAACGTGGTGGAAATTAGTTCGTTTAATTCATTCACAACCTGTGGGGGATACAAGTCGACACTTAATCAAAAGATTGTACAAGTCTAGAGTATATACAAAAGTTTCGAGGGCTGCGAGCCACTCTAGGGATAGAAGCCACGTAACTGTTGGATGTTCCAGGCGTTCGCGAGGATCTGCCCCTCCTCATTTGCGAGCTTGTATGTCCTGGGCTTGAGGACTTCGGCGACAATGTACGGCCCCTCCCATGGGGGTGTAAGCTTGTGCCGTCCTCGATTGTCCTGTCGAAACCTCAAGACGAGGTCTCCTTTGCAGAGGTCTCGACGCCGAACCTTTCGAGCTTGTTGTCGACGCAGGCTTTGCTGGTATCTTGCCGAGTGGAGTAGGGCCACATCTCGAGCTTCGTCGACCTGGTCCAGGGAGTCCTCTCGAGCTCGGTGGTTTCGCTGTTCTTGGTATGCTCTGAGCCTAGGGGACCCATACTCCAGATCCGTGGGGAGAATGGCCTCTGCCCCGTAGACGAGGAAGTACGGGGAGAACCCTGTTGCTCTGCTCGGGGTCGTCCTTAGGCTCCAGATCACCGATGGCAGTTCTTGCACCCATTTGCGCCCAAACTTCTTCAGCTTGTTGTGGATTCTAGGCTTCAGGCCTTGCAGAATCATGCCATTGGCACGTTCTACTTGACCGTTTGTCTGTGGGTGGGCCACCGCCGACCAATCCACTCGGATGTGGAAGTTGTCGCAGAATTCTAAGAACTTTTTCCCCGTAAACTGGGTGCCGTTGTCGGTGATGATGGAGTTTGGAACCCCAAACCGATGGATTATATCGGCGAAGAAAAGCACCGCCTGCTCAGACTTGATTCTATTGATGGGTCGAGCTTCTTTCCATTTGGAGAACTTGTCGACCACCACTAATAGGGGCGTGAAGCCCCCGGGCGCTTTTGTCATCGGCCCGACAAGGTCGAGGCCCCATACGGCAAATGGCCACATGATGGGGATGGTTTGAAGCGCCTGGGTAGGAAGGTGCGTCTTGCGTGCGTAGAACTAGCACCCTTCGCAGGTTCGTACCACCTCCATGGCGTCGGCCACGGCGGTGGGCCCGTAGAAGCCTTGTCGAAAGGCATTGCCTACGAGCGCGTGTGGGGCGACGTGATGCCCACACACGCCCGCATGGATGTCGCAGATGAGCTCCTTGCTCTCGGGTATCGGGATGCAACGCTTCAAGACCCTCGAGGTTCCCCGTCTGTAGAGTTCTCCTTCGATGATGAGGAACCACTTAGCCTTCCTTGCAACGCGCCTTGCCTCCGTTCGATCGTGTGGCAGAACGCCTTGATCGAGCTAGTCAAGTTACGGACTCTGCCAGTCTCGAGGTGTTGGGGCTTCGTCGATTTCCATTGCCTCCGCCTTGTCTTCTTGTCCCGAGCAAGCCTCGTATCCCATGGGCTCGTCCTCGTCCGGGGGAGGGGGGGTTCCATGCTTATGGGGCCAAGGGTGGCTTCTCGAGTGTCAACTGCGATCGAGGCTTTGGTCGAGGGGGCGACGGTAATCGAGGGCTTGTTGATGTCCTTGGCGAATACGTTCGAGGGAATGGTAGTTCATCCTAACGTGATTTTTGCCAATTCATCAGCCTCCTTGTTGTATCTTCGTGCGATGTGATGAAGCTCGAGGCCGTCGAACTTGTCTTCAAGGTCGCGCATCGCCTGGCAATAGGCTGCCATCTTCTCGTCGTGGCAGCTTGACTCCTTCATCACCTGGTCCACAACCAGCTGCGAGTCGTCGCGGATGTCGAGGCGCTTGATGCCGAGCTCGAGCACGATATTCAAGCCGGCGAGGAGCGCTTCATACTCCGCCATGTTGTTGGACGTGGG
The DNA here is from genome assembly GCA_015342445.1 of Digitaria exilis. Taxonomy (NCBI): domain Eukaryota; kingdom Viridiplantae; phylum Streptophyta; class Magnoliopsida; order Poales; family Poaceae; genus Digitaria; species Digitaria exilis. The sequence goes on from JACEFO010002296.1 coordinate 810,973, forward strand.
GAAGTTGAGTCGCACGGCATACCGGAGGTGCTCCCCACGGGGCGAGATCAACAGCAGGCCAGCGCCTGTGCCAGTCTTCATCACCGACCCGTCGAAGTACATTTCCGAGCAGTCGATGTTGAACTTCGAGGGGGGAGCTGAGTGTCGGTCCATTCGGCTACGAAGTCTGCCAAGATCTGGGACTTGATGGCCTTCCTTGGCGCATAAGTGAGGGTTTCCCCAATCAGCTCCGTCGACCATTTCGAGATCCGTCCAGAGATCTTGCGGTTCTGGATGATTTCGCCCAGTGGGAAGGATGACATGACAGTCACTGGGTGAGCCTCGAAGTAGTGCCGCAGTTTGCGTTGAGCCAGCACAATGGCGTCGATCAGCTTCTGGATGTGGGGATACCCTGTCTTGGTCTCGGCCAAAACTTCGCTGAGGTAGTACACCGGGCGCTGGACCGGCAGGGAGTGTCCTTCCTCGGTTCTTTCCACCACTATAACCGCGCTGACGACTTGAGTGGTCGCCGCGACGTAGAGGGAAGAGAGCTTCGCCCTATTTTGGTGAGGTGAGGATTGGCGTGTTTGTTAGCGCCGCTTTGAGTCGATCGAGAGCTTCCTGGGCCTCTATGGTCCAGGTGAAGTGCTCTGATTTCCTCAAAAGTCGATACAAAAGTAGCCCCTTCTCCCCGAGACGAGAGATGAAGCGACTTAGGGACGCCAGGCATCCCATTACCTTCTGTACGCCCTTTAGGTCTCGGATTGGTTCCATCTGCTGGATGGACGCGACCTTTTCGGGGTTGGGCTTGATGCCTCGTTCGGAGACAATGAAACCCAAGAGCATACCTCGAGGCACACCAAAAATGCACTTCTCGGGGTTGAGTTTTACCCCGTGCACCCTGAGGCAGCTAAACACAACCTCGAGGTCATGCACCAGGCCGTCCGCCTTCCTGGTTTTTACTACGATATCGTCGACGTACACCTCTACGATACGACCTATATGATCCCCGAAAACATGGAGCATACAGCGTTGATACGTGGCCTCGGCGTTTCAAAGGCCAAAGGGCATCGTAGCGTAGCAGTACATACCAAAAGGAGTGATAAAGGAAGTCGCGAGCTGGTCGGACTCCTTCATCTTAATCTGATGGTAACCGGAGTACGCATCAAGGAAACACAGAAGTTCACATCCCGCAGTGGAGTCTACAATCTGGTCTATACGCGGTAAAGGGAACGGGACTTTCGGACATGCTTTATTCAAACTGGTGTAATCTACGCATATTCTCCACTTCCCATTATTTTTCCTTACTAGTACAGGATTAGCTAACCACTCAGGATGGAAGACCTCCTTGATGAACCCGGCCTCCAGAAGCTTGCGCACCTCTTCGCCGATTGCCCGCCATTTCACTTCGTCGAAGCGGCGAAGGCGCTGTTTGACCTGCTTGGAGTGGGGGCGGATGTCAAGGGAGTGCTCGGCGACCTCCCTCGGAATGCCAGGCAAGTCCGAGGGGCTCCACGCAAAGATGTTAGCGTAGGCACGGGGACAGTCGACGAGCACCACCACCTATTTGTTGCTGAGGGTGGAACTAATCCTCAGCACCTTGCCGTCGTCGTTGTCGGGGTTGAGAGGGACAGTTTTGGTGTCCTCGGCGGGCACGAAGCTCCCAAGTTGGTGCTCGTTGGCATCAGGGGGCGTGCTGATGATCGCCTCTTGATCCGCTACGAGAGACTCATCGAGGGCAAGAGCCTCCGCGAGCTCGATGCTCTCGACGTCGCACTCGTAGGCGTGCTCGACCGTCGGGCCGACAGTGATAACTCCATGAGGCCCTGGCATCTTCAGTTTGAGGTAGGTGTAGTTGGGGATGGCCATGAACTTGGCGTAGCATGGCCTTCCCAGGATGGCGTGGTAGGCTCCTTTAAAGCCCACTACCTCGAAGGTGAGCATTTCCTTGCGGAAGTTCGCCGGGGTCCCAAAGCAGACTGGCAGGTCGAACTTCCTGAGAGTTTGGACGCTCTTTCTGGGCGCAACTTCATGGAAGGAGGACTTGTTGGGGCGCAGCTCACTGGTGCTGATTCCCATGAGCTCCAAGGTTGGTGCGTACTAGATGTTGAGGCTGCTACCCCCGTTCATGAGTACCTTGGAGAAGCGCGTGTTGCCGATGACGGGATCGACGACAAGGGGATACTGTCTGGGGTTCGGGATATGGTCGGGGTGATCCTCACGACTGAACGAGATGGTCTCTGAAGACCATTCGAGGCATGAAGGGGTTGCTGGTTGGGGCAGCAAAACCTCCCTACATTCCCTCCTCTGTCGAGGTTTCAGGTTGGCTGTGGGGCCTCCCACAATGAAGAACACGTGTTCCACTTCGGGGTATCCGTCATCGTCCTTGCCGCCGCCATCCTTGGACTGACCGCCGTCCTTTCGAGGGATGCGGTTGTAAAACTTCCACGGCATCTCACACTGCTCGAGGGTGTGAGCGACTGCGGTCTTGTGGTATGGGCACGGCTTCTTGAGGAGGTCGTCGAAGATGCCCCCACCACGCGTGGGACCTCGAGGCCCCTTATGGTTAGGGTCGACCGCGAGAGCCTCGTCCTCGACGTCGCCTTTTTCGCGGGGTGCTCGGGGCTTCATTCCCTTCTTGCCGTGTTTCCGCTTCTTCGAGGGGTTCTTTGTCTTGTCGTCCTCTGCGGGTGTTTCCTCGCGACGCTTTCCCTTCTTACCATTAAAAATGGCATTGGCCGCCTCCTCCCCTGAGGCGTACTTAGAGGCCACTTCAAATAGTCAGTTTGCGTCGGGGGGTGGGTTCCTCCCTAACTTGCACACCAGGCTATAGCATGTGGTGCTCTCGAGGAATGAGTGGATGATCTGATGGTCGGTGATGTTGGGAAGCTCGGTGCAGCGCTTGGAGAAGCGCCGGATGAAGTCCCTCAGGGATTCGCCGGGCTATTGGTTGCACCATCGAAGATCCCACGTGTTGCCGGGGCGCCCGTAGGTGCCCTGGAAGTTCCCCACGAAGGTCTCGACCAGATCGTTCCAGTCGTAGATCCGATTGGGCAGCAGATGCTTGAGCCATATCCGCGCGGAATCCGCCAAGTGGAGCGGCAAATTGCGGATAATCATGTCGTCATCTGTAGCACCGCCGAGCTGGCATGCTAGGCGGTAGTCGTTCAACCATACCCTGGGGTCCGTTTCCCCGGAGTATTTGGTGATGGTGGTAGGCTGTCGGAAACGAGGGGGAATCGAAGCGGTGCGGATGTTGCGACTGAACACGCGCGTCCCCGCCGGTTCCGGGGCCGCATCCTGGTCCCGCCCAACGTCGGTGCGTCCGTCGCGTCAGGGTTGGCGGGTCCAGGCTCCCTCTCGCTGCCTCATCTGGTTCAGAGTATTGCGGGCGTCGCCATCGTTCATGGCGCCTCGGGTGTCCTGGAGGCGCGATCTCGCGGGTATCCGTGCAGGAAGTGGCTCCGCTTCGAGTGCGCGTGGTTCGTCGGTGTGGCGTCGCGCAGCGTCCCGGTGGGAGTCGCCTCGGGACTACGCTCGTGCCATGCCGTTCGGCCGGGGTGAGCGTACTGATGACTCCACTCCCCGTCTGCCCTTTGAGGCCGATGAGCGTCGAAGGCGGGAGGCTGAGCTCTCGGCCTGCTGTAGTGCGGCGTTCTCAACCAGCTTTTGGGTCTCGAGATGCAGCTTCCGCCCTTCAGGGGTGGCTGACTCTGGCATGGCTCGGAGCAGCGTGGTTGCCACGATAAGCATCTGACTCGTCCTGGGGACGAGGTCGTCGTTTTTGTCCTCGGCGAGGATGCGGGCTTGAGCTACTCGCCCCGCACGCCGCACGTCCGTGTTGCGTCCGTTGCCCTAGTTGGACGGATCGTGGTCGGAGTGCGCTGGTGGTGAGACGTTGCCCCCTCCCAAGTCATGGGGGCGAGCAACTCGCGGCTGGCGGCGTGGATGCGGCTCGTCCTCGGAAGGCGAGTGATCCGACGGGTCCGGTGGCTGCGCGCCTACCGGATCTGCGCCGTTGTTGCCTCCCCGGTTGTCGCCTTCGCCATCGTTGTCCGACGTCGATCCCTCGCTGACCCGCCCATCGTCGATGACGAAGCACTCCCTGGTTGGATCATACTCATCATCGGAATAGTCGAAGCAATAATCCGCCGCTGTTTGGAAAGCCAGAAAGGCCTCTTGGTTGCGGAGACCAGAGTAGTCCCAACCGGGGTGCTCATGCCCAAAGGCATATCCATCCTCCGACTCCGTGTGGGAATCGTCGGGTGTCGGGGCGGCGAGGTCGCGTACCAAGGCCGGATGATGGCCCAGTTGGTTGTCATACGCACCCATGTTGGTGCGGACTGACGAGGCGTACGTAGCCGTGTGGCCACGCAGCCCGTAAACGTAGGGACGAGCTGACATAGCACGTGGTGCGACCATGGGTTCTGGGAGGAAGGGCGCTGCCCTTTCCCACGACCCTGATCGCAGGGTTCCTCCATCCTTTGCGGGAGGAGGGATGTTGGAATCGGCAGTGCGCCTCGCAGCGCGTGCCCGTCGTGTGCGAGGTCCGGGATGACTCCGTCGTCGCGGAGCTGCCGGTAGCAGTTGTGGAGGCTCCGGTTGGTTGCTTGGTTCTTCTCGGAGGATGCGCATGTGGTAACCATTACCACATGCCTGGAACCGCTAGCTCCCGAACCAGATCTCGTGCCCCGCTGGGAACGGATCGCTTTCCCCCATCAGGGGCCGTCTTTGGCTGAAACCCGCCATCAGGAACGAAGCGAGAGTTGCGCAGCGCACCCCCTACCTGGCCCGCCAACTGTCGGTGCCTGATTCGGTCACACCGGCACGAACAAGTGATTGCGATGCTAACCACTCGCTGTCCGGATGGCGAACCTTGGGGTCGAACAAATGACACAAGAATTTTATCCTGGTTCCGGTCACGGGGCCGTACGTCCACGGCGGTGCTGAGCACCGGGTTCGTGTTGCTTGTAGTACGGGGTTACAAGCAAGGCGGGAGAGGGAGATGAGCTCCCAAGTCCCTGGTGTCTACACGAGTGTGGTGGCTGCGTTGAGTGTGTGGTTTTTGCTTGAACTTGAAAAACTTGCCTTTGCATGGGCTCCCCTGCCCCTTTTATAGCCCAAGGGAGAGAGATTGAGTACACTGGTGAGCGCGTGCTTAACAGTGCTCTTGTCCTAGAGTGACGTAGCGTTGGCGTGTTGTCCATGCCGCGCACTGTGGAGGCGGGAATCGCGCCTTCCTACTCCTGCTGACAGCATGATGATGGTAGCGTCGCTTTGACGGTTGGTCGTGACGGTGCCCTGCTACGAGGGTTGAGCTTTGACGGTCTCCTTCGAGGGTTGCCTTCGAGGGTGATGGCGTATCCGAGGCGAGCAAAGTCAAGAAGTAGTTGGCATAGTATCACTGCCAGGACCGACCTGTTTGCGCAGTGTTGGGTCAGTTTCGCCTGTGTCGGGTGGATTTGACCGAAGTCTTATCCGCAGTGTGGGCGGTGGCGTGGCGCAGTGAATCCCTCCTTTTGATCGCAGAGGAGCGTCATCATGACGTGTAGTTAATGCATTGCAGAGCCTCGGGCACCGTCCCTGGCGTGCCGCGCTCGAGCGTAGCCCGCGAGCTTTAGCGTGGCGACCCACGAACGTGACGGAAGTGCCCGCTCGAGGATGTGCGATCACCTCGAGCTCAGCTGGGCTCGATCGTCACGGACATCCCTGCTCGAGGGTCCCGATGCCCTCGAGCGAGACGGACGCCGTCGTGAAGTAGTCGTAATGAGCCTTTGCTGGGTTGCGGAGGTAGACCGCCGCGTGGTGGGCCTAGCTGCCAAGTAGTTTCGGGCCCAAGTTAGGGTACCCCTACTATTGGTACCCGACAATTGTATTTTAATCATATTTTCTTATGTCATGATTATGTTCTTCGTACTGCCTAGTCTGCTAGAGAATTGCATACTAGGATTGTTTATCGTCATGTTTAATCTAGTTCGGAAATTAAACTTACAATTGCCTATTTTTCCAACAATCCAAAAACCTTATTATAGGCAATCTGTTGATTTATCGATGGCTGGTTTCGCTGAGTCACTGAGGCCAGAAAAGTTTTCTGCTGTGAACTTTAAGATCTGAAAATCCAAGGTTCGCCTCTGGTTTACTACTATGCACATTAGGGAGACGAGACTTGGCAAGCCTGAGGGCAAACTAATTGCTGAAGAGCAGAAAAAGTTCGACGATGCCAATAATCTCTTCATGGGATGTATCATGAGCAATCTATGTGACGGGCTGGTCCATGTTTACATAGAAGAGACAGATGCGAAGGCCCTGTGGGATGCTCTGGTTGCTAAGTATGATGCAACAGACGCATGCAATGAGCTATACCTCATGGAGAGCTTCCATGACTACAGGATGGTTAACAAACGTTCTGTAGTGGAACAGGCGCATGAGGTGCAGTGCATTGTCAAGGATCTGGACCTCCTTAAGTGTCCTATTCCCGACAAGTTTGTGGCTGGATGCATTATTGCAAAGCTGCCTTCCTTGTGGAGGAGCTTCGCCACAAATCTGAAACACAAGAGACAGGAAATATCAGTTGAAAACCTGATAGCATCTCTTGATGTTGAAGGGAAGGCTCGGAAGAAGGATTGTACTGAGAAGGAAGATCAAGGTCAGTCCAACGCCAACATGGTCCAGAAGTTCTCGCGTGTAGGCAACAACAATGACAACAAGGAGAAAAACAAGCCCATGAAGACTACTACCTTCAAGAAGAAGAAGAACAAAGCTGAGCTGAAATGTTTTACTTATGGTGAGCTGGGACACTTCTCCAAGGATTGTCCAGATTGTGCAGACCGCAAGGAAAACAAAGCTAAGAAGCCCAAGGATGTCAACATGGTGACCATTGGCAATACTGATGGGTATGGTAATCTAACTACCATACTTTCAGTTTTTCAATCCATGAGTTGGTGGCTTGATACGGGTGCTAATGTTCATGTGTGTGCTGACATATCCATGTTTTCTTCTTACAGGATGTCTGGGATTCTTCCGTGCTGATGGGCAATGGGTCACATCCTTCAGTTCATGGTGTTGGCATGGTCGATTTGAAGTTTACTTCGGGAAAGATTATGTAGCTGAAGAACATGCAGCATGTTCCCACTATCAATAAGAATCTTGTGAGCGGGTCGGTCCTGGTCAAGGACGGGTTTAAAGTAGTGTTATAGTCCAATAAATTTGTCGTGTCGAAACATGGACTATTCGTTGGTAAAGGCTATGATTGCAGAGGCTTGTTCCGCTTTTCTCTTGCTGATTTTTGTAATAAGTCCATGAACCATATTTGTGGCAATATTAGTGATGATGCGAGCATTTGGCATTCACGTTTATGTCACGTGATTTTGGTTTGATGTCTCGGCCACCATGTGTTTAATTCCAAATTTCACCATTGCCAAAGGTTATAAGTGTCATAGTTGTGTGCAATCGAAGCAACCTCAGAAGCCTCACAAGGTAGCCGAGGAGAGACACTTGGCACCACTAGAACTCATACATCCTGATCTTTGCGAGATGAATGGTGTGTTGACAAAGGGTGGAAAGAGATACTTCATGACGTTAATATATGATGCGACTAGATTTTGCTATGTTTATTTGTTGCAAACTAAGGATGAAGCGTTAGACTAGTTTAAAATCCATAAGGCCGGAGTTGAGAATCAACTAGAGAGAAAGATCAAGCGTTTAAGGTCTGATCATGGTGGAGAATATTTTCCTAAAGTGTTTGATGAATCCTGTGAGGAATATGGCATTATTCATGAGAGGACACCTCCCTATTCACCCGAGTATAACGGGGTTGCTGAGAGGAAAAACCGCACGTTGACTGACTTGGTTAACTCCATGTTAGACACTACTGGTTTATCAAAAGCATCGTAGGGGGAGGATGTATTGACTTCGCGTCATTTCCTGAATAGAATTCCTAACAAGAATAAAGATCAAACTCCGTATGAGTTATGGAATGGAAGAAAACCATCACTTTCTTATTTACGCACATGGGGATGTTTGGCAAAAGTAAATGTGCCTATTCCTAAGAAGCGTAAGTTGGGAGCTAAGACAGTGGATTGTATCTTTCTAGGATATGCTCAGAGGAGCATTGCTTATAGGTTTTTAGTTGTTAAATCTGAGGTACCTGATATGAATGTTGATACTATTATGAAATCTCATCATGCAACATATTTTTAGAATATGTTTCCTGCACAAGATATGCATAGCATTTCTAGATTTTCTACTAAGATAACTCCTATACCAATTGCATCTTTTGAGTATTTTGAACAACCTATTGAGAATGAGAATATCGAAGAGAAGAATGATAGTGAAGCTCCTAGAAGGAGCAAGAGACAGAGGGTTGCTAAATCCTTTGGTGATGATTTCACTGTGTACCTTGTGGTAATACTCCCACGTATATAGCTGAGGCGTATGCATCTCCAGATGCTGATGATTGGAAAGAAGCTGTTCAGAGCGAGATCGACTCGATTCTTTCTAATGAAACATGGGAGCTCACTGAACGACCCTACGGGTGTAAACGAGTGGGTTGTAAATGGGTGTTCAAGAAGAAGCTTAGGCCAGATGGTATTATTGATAAGTACAAGGCACGACTTGTAGCTAAAGGTTACACACAAAAAGAAGGCAAATATTTCTTTGATACTTATTCACCTGTCGCTAGAGTGACCATGATTCGAGCATTACTGTCCTTGGCTACCTCATATGGTCTTATCATCCATTAGATGGATGTAAAGACAGCTTTGCTGAATGGAGAGTTGAATGAGGAAATTTATATGGATCAGCTTGATGGGTTTGTGGTGAAGGGTCAAGGGAACAAGGTGTGTAAGCTGGTGAAGTCTTTTTTATGGCCTGAAACAAGCACCTAAGCAGTGGCACGAGAAGTTTGACAGAACACTAACTTTTGCGGGCTTTACCATTAATGAGGCTGATAGATGTGTTTACTATCGCTATAGTGGGGGTGGAGGAGTTATATTATGCTTGTATGTGGACGACATACTGATTTTTAACACAAATATTAATATGATCAATGAGGCCAAGTCTTTTCTATCAAAGAGTTTTGATATGAAAGATCTAGGAGAGGCTGATGTTATACTTAACATTAAGCTAATTAAGGAAGAGAATGAGATTACTCTTTCGCAATCTCATTATGTGGAGAAGGTCTTGAACTGGTTTGGCTACATAGAGAGTAAGCCTTCTCCAATGCCTTATGATCCTAGTGTGATGCTCAGAAAAAACAAGAAGATAGCCAAAGATCAACTGAGATATTTATAGATTATTGGTTCACTCATGTACTTAGCTAGCGCAACGAGACCCGGCATAGCTTTTGCTGGGAGCAAATTGAGCAGGTTCATGTCAAATCCGGGTTTAGATCATTGGCATTCACTATTTTGGGCACCCCGATGTGCTGGAGGGACATAGTGACTCGAACTGAATTTCTGATGATGATGAGCTTTACGCCACGAGTGGGTATGTGTTTACCCTTGGAGGTGGTGCTATATCATGGAGGTCTTGCAAACAGACCATTTTGATAAGGTCAACCATGGAAGCGGAACTAACCGCTTTAGACACAGCCACCGTTGAGCCTGAGTGGCTGCGTGAGCTTTTGATGGACTTGCCTGTGGTTGAGAAACCAGTACCGACTATCCTTATGAACTGTGACAATCAAACAGTGATAGTCAAAGTGAACAATGCTAAGGATAATGCGAAGTCATCAAGACATGTCAAGAGATGATTGAAGTCTGTCAGGAAGTTGAGAAACTCCGGAGTAATAAGTGTGACTTATATTCAAACTGACAAAAACCTAGCAGATCCTTTTACAAAAGGTTTGTCATGGAATGTGATAGAAAATGCATTGAGGGAGATGGGTATGAGACCCGTGTAAGTTGCCACAGCAGTAACCCAACCTATGTGATCGAAGATCCCGTGAATTAGGACCTGGGAAAAATAAGCTGCTGGTTGACTGAGGAGAGTAATTACTAGACCCTCTCTGAGTGTAGATGCGGTACTCTCAAATGCTGTAAGACAGGTTAGCGATATGCTTTAATGTGTTTCTATTGGCTTGATTAAGCGAAGATGTTTTCCTACAGAGCATTCTTGAAAGAACACACCTATATGAGCCCAATTGTAAAACGTCGCAGTATATGAGATTTGGGTGATCTCTAGTAAGCTCAAGAAGAGATCAAGGAGTTCGACGTATATGCTCCACCCGCGGGGTAGGCTACTGGTAGCCAAGTACTGGTTTGGTCTTTGAGTGAAACTTGTCCGCACAAAACTTGCAATTCAAGGCGTAGTCCATTGTTCAAGTTGTGGATGAGTGTAGCTTGATGCTCTAGGCGAGAGTTCAACTTAACAGTCCTTGTCGAAACACTAGTATATAAACAGTAGTGAGAAACAAGCAAAATCTCTATATGGGAATTTGAGACCTGGTGGGGGATTGTTAGATTATTGGGCATGGCCCATATGAATAATCCTAAGTAAATCTCAAAAGTCCATTAGCATTTGAGGGGGTACGTCATCTATTAGTCCCATATTGCTAATGGATGAGGGTGTGCGGTGTTTTCCTCCCAATATATAGAGACCACCTCCCTCATGGAAGAAGTGCACCATAGACTCTATACGGGAATCCCCTAGGTTTGGGAGTCCCTAAGAAGGTCTATACGAGTTAGGGTTTCGCTACTTCTCATCGCTGCGTTGCCATCGTAGTCTACTCCATCCCGAGCGCAGGTGTGCACCGGCAAACGGGAGAGCAGGTCTCCGGAACCAGTCGTCTTCGAGATCCTGCAATGGGAGAGGGCGAATAAGGTTTTTGGGAAGCGCTGCGCGTGACTGCTCAAGACGTCTTCACCACGGCTCGTCCTCCATCCAAGTCTGGTGCTGCGGCGTACCGTCGTCTGCAACATCGTCGTCGTCTGCAACATCGTCTGCTGCGCTCTGTCCGTAGAACTGTCGTCGTTCTGACTGCGCCGTTCCTCTTCTCTACGACAATTCCTCAGTACGTACATTGTGTTTTAATCATGTTTTCTGATGTCATGAATATGTTGTTCGTACTGCCTAGTCTCCTAGAGTATTGCATGCTAGGATTGTTTATCGTCATGTTTAATCTAGTTCGAAAATTAAACTTACAATTGCCTATTTTTCCAATAATTATTGCGCACACTGCTAGGGAACCGAGCATTAGTACCGAGCGCAAAGCCGGTTTAGTACCGGTTATGCTCCCGGTACTAATGGGCAGCCCATTAGTACCAGCTGCAGCAGCCGGTACTAACGTATGCCATTTAGTATCGGCTGATAACACCAGCCGGTACAAACGGCCGGCCATGTGGCGCGGCCTCGCCCCATGCGTTTTGTACCGGCCTCGCTCTATGCATTTTGTACCGGCTGGTGTTAGCAGCCGGTACTAATGTGATGCCACGCGGCACCGCCGGGGGCGCTTTGGGCCCAGTTCATTTAGTACGGCACCGCCGGGGATGCTTTGGGCCTAGTTCATTTAGTACCGGCTGGTAATACCAGCCAGTATTAAATATTCTAGCCACCTTTTTTCATTTTCCTTTTAGACGTCCCTGAAAAAATGGGCAGCATCTCTCCTAAGGCGCCATGGAGATTGAAGAAGCTTGCTCTCGGGTGGGGGGATGGAGTGAGGGTGGCTGCCTGTCGGAGGAGGAAGAGAACTTTTTATAGAGAGCCATTTAGTACCGGCTGAAGCCTCCAGCCGGTGCTAATGGAAACCATTTAATATCGGCTGGTGGCTCTAGCCGGTACTAAATGTCCTGCACTGGCTAGAGCCTCCAGCCGGTGCTAACGTCGCGCATTTAGCCGGTAGTAAAAGCCTCCAGCCGGTACTAAATTAGCCCGATGATGTCGATGGAGGTCTGTTTTGCACGTTAGTACCGGATCAAAGTACAACCGGTACTAACGTGTCAGGGATGAATGCTCGATTCTCTGGTAGTGGCAGCATGCGGTGCGTACAACGGCGGGTTACAAGGCTCTTGATTTTGTGTGCTGAGTAGGACATTAAACCCCAGATATGATGCATGACTATAATTTGTTGTTCATGTTTCTTATAGTGGGAATTGCAACAACTTGGTTACTTCAGATCTGGTCAAGAACTTTGGCTTGACCACACATGCACATCTTCAAACTTATCGTTTGAAACGGCTTGATAATAGTGGTAATACAAATGTAACCAGATCTGCTCGCGTGCTTTTTTCTACTGGTTTTATGATCATTTGTACCTACAAAAGTGTGGGTGCTTTTTAGGCTATTGAATAATATTCCACCAGTGCACATAATAACCGGATACATCATTTTACCAAGGAGTATTCTAAGGTATCATAAATTTCCTCGGGGAAGCAATATGGTTAAAAATATTATTATTGGAGTGATAAGCCTTTCCAGAAATATTAACAACTAACTTAGGGGAGAAAAAAAGCATACAAGATAATGATTTCTCCCTCCGTCCCAAAAAGAAGGTAGTTATGGGATGCGTGCACATGTCATTTTCTCAACGTTGACTCAATTTGTAGAAAAACTTCTAACATTTATATCTTCAAATAAATTTGATAAAAACTAGATTCAAAGTTCTTTCTAATGATACTAATGATGTATTACAAATATTAATACTATTTTATATATAATTGGTCAATGTTGTAAAAAATTATTTTCTCGGGAAGTGAGAACTACTCTTTTTGTGGGGCGGAGGAGTAAGCGATAACTGAGCAGGCAAGTATGGATCAATGAGCCATTAGAAGAACTAAGCCGGCAAGTCTGGAGCAACGAGCCATTAGAAGGTCTACACTTAGGAAAATGGAAATAAGCTCAGAGAACAACGAGAGGATGGATTCCTAAAAATCTTCTAAACTATGAAAAAGCCTCTCAAGACTCAGCTAGAAGTCTACTAAGATGTCGGGAATCCAGAACTTGCTTCATTGGCTTGAAGAGGAAGGAGATAAAAAAAGGGATGAGAGGAAGTCCAATGGCAACCTGCTACTACTGTTATGAAAATACCTAAACGTAGTTGACTACAACGAATGGACTGGGCTGTCATCACAACTTGCTGCCTACCACAATGGTACCGTGGGGTTGAACACTCTTTCTAGCTAACAACAAGAGAAACACCACACCTTCACTCGATGTTAGGATTTCTCTCAAGGTCCCCTTCAACCTTGGGAACTGACTTGAGCCCCCTAGTCCGGGTGAGGAACCCCACAAGGAAGTATCCCAACAACATAACTAGCATCCAATCGAAACTAACAATAGTAGAAATGGGAATTTTCTTGATGTGCTGAAATCTCGTCGTGAAAGATACCCCTACTACGACGAAACGAAAAGTTTTGTCGCGGATCGTAGGGGACAACCCTCAGCCGCTTCAGAACAATGACGAAACTAAAAAAAGTGTCTCATCAACAAACAGTGCGCCACCGACAAATCATGCCTGCAATGCTTGCATTTTGTCATAAAACCGATGGGCACATCTTGCACTTGGAACCATGGCTCCACAGAGGCTCCAGAATATCTACGTGGCTGCCACATCTAGCGGCCAGGGGTGACGGAAGTCCGGTCAAACATGTTAGAGACGGGTCTAGTAGAGAAGTTGGACCAGGGTGGTCAATGTGTATAGGCTCCTAGCGGCAAGGTGTGACCAAGCGCTAGGCCACGTGTGCAGGGCCCACCGGTGAGGTGGGACCCAACGTCGCTTGTATATGGGTCCACCGGCGAGGTGGGACCTAGCGTCCAATGTGTATGGTTCCACGTGTATGGGTCGACCACACAGATGTGACCCGGTGGTTGTGGAGGACCACTCTGAAATTATTCCAAGTTAAGTACCAAGTAACCACTGTTCAACTAGTTAGGCACTTAATCCGGAATAAGCTGGAGCCCTGTCAGATTATACCCGATTAACCACGTTCATTCAGGATCAAAACAACGCGCACGCCCACACCAAGGTGAGTCCTAGAAATTGCAACATTTCACAAGTTCGACTTAACATAAATAGTCTCATCAAGTTATCACAAACCAAGTCTGAATTTGAAATAAAAGTTTGAGAGTTCAAGCAGCGAAAATTAACTAACGATGACACATAGCAACACCACAATGAAACCGTCCATGGTGCTACTCCTTCCGATCCTTGGAAGAGGACGGAACCCACTCGACGTGCCAGCCTGGAGGAACCTAGCCAGGCCAAGTGAAAGCATTCACCGCCTCATCCAACAGAGTACCTGAAATAAAAGCCACGAGCAAGACTGAGTATACTAATACTTAGGAAGGCTTATCCGTCGGGTGAAACTACATCACCGACTCCTAGACATGAGAGGCTTTTGGCTCGTGGGTTTGTTTTGCCAGAAAGCGACTAAATGTGGATCCTTACTTTCATTATTTTAGCATCAGGTTCTAAACTCACAAGTGATTTACATCCTTTTTATTTCTCCCAGTTTACTCTAGTTCCTTCTCATTTTTTTCTCTGTCTCTGTTCATCCTTTTTATCTACAAACTTTATGAAAGCTACAGGGGTATAAGAGCTAAGCTCACCCTAAAATTTAGCTAAAACCGAGTTGTACATAATTCATTAGAAATGGTACAAGCCACTGCCCCAAGATTCAAGATTAAATCATATAAAATCAAACACACAACCAAATCAGTAGATATTGCTACCAGAGCTAGGCATGATCAAAAGGAGTGCTTTGGTCCAGGGAATATTTATTTTCATTTTTCTGATTTGTCGATGATTTTTAGTTGAATTTTGAAGTTCCCAGCTTTAACCCTAGATCTGAATATTCGACTATTACAAACAGGTCCTCGGAATTTACACTGGGAACCCTAAAACTATTTGGACGATCGCAATTGGGTCCCTAGGCGGAAAATGAAGCTCAGCGAGCTCGATTCTGGCGAGGGGTGGCCGGGGTTGGATGGGCTGAGGCCATGGGAACGATGAGGGACTCACCCACGACCGGTTTGATGCGGCGGCGAGGTCGGAGGTGGACCGGAGATGGGGAAAAATTCGATTCCCAGGCCGATAGGTGATGGGAGCTCGAGAGGAGTGGTGGAGGAAGAAGCTAAGGAGGTGAATGAGCCTTGGCTGTGGTAGATTTGAAATCCATGGAGGGGAAAAGGCAGATTTTGCCAATGGCTGCAGGGTTCTCGAGCTCAGTTCCTTGCGTCTAGAGGTTGAAGAAGAAGCACAGGAGCGTGGGACGGAAAGGGAGGGGTCAGAGGGAATGAGGCAATGAGGCCATGGCAAGTTGGAGGAGCCTGGGAGCACGTTAGAGGCAGCTGGAGCCGCTCGGGGCTTGAGCGCGCGTGACGGTACACCGACAGAGCGCCATTGATGTCAGAGACAGCTTGAGTAGGGCATCGACGGTTGGGTGCCAAGGATTCGAGCACAGGGAACAAGGGATGGCCTGAGCAAGCTGCAGCACATGGTTGGTCGAGCAGCCGGGTCAGAGGGGCCGGGCAGGCGAGGCGCGACGGCCAACGAAGCATGCGTGGCGAGGCTGCTCAGGCGCGAGCATCGCGGGAAATGACCGGACGAGGGGTCAAGAGCGTGCACGAGGACCGGGGACATGACTGGCGGTGGTAGGTCGGGTGGTTCAAGGCGGCAGGCCTCGCCGGCCATGTGGCGGCGTTCCCAGCGTTCGCGGGCAGAGGCCATGATGGCCACTACGTGAGCGCTGAGGTGCGGCTTCGGTTCAAGAAAAAATACTCCAAATTTTTGAACTGAACTCCAAAAACTGCAAATACGAAAGTTGGAGTTTGAAAGGTGGGACACGACTTTCTTTTTAGGACGAACTCAAAATTTTGAATTTTTTCAAGCTCAAACAAGCTATGTTTGGAAAGGTGTTTTGCTCGGTTTTTGCGGTTTTCTAGGGGCTTAACTGCAAAACTGGAGAAAGTTTGAAAAAGAAACATGGCCTGATTTGGGATGACAAACAACTTTTCTTTTTGGAGATTTTTAAGTTTGGTAGTAAAATTTTGTGATTTGGGTGGGATTTCAAATCATCCCGTTTATGTTGGATTTTTTTTATTTTGAATTTCAAACCTAGGGTGGACATTTGAGTCTTTAGCCTTGATTTTTGGATAAAGGTCATAAAAGGAAAAGTGGTTGGTTTTGTTTGCCTTGAAATTTTCCTTAATATGAGCAACTAGTCCTTCGAGCACTCTTAAAAGCATTGATACATTATTTAATTTACAGTTCAAATCTAACGTCTTTTTAGGAGATTTTATGGCACTTAAATTCATAACCTCATGTGTATGTCTTTCGAGTTTGTCATGGGATCCTTTGAGTGAAATTGATTAGCTTTGTATTAGGAAGGTTTCGGTAGGGTTCAAATGTCAAGACCAAAAACACCAGCACAGCTTAACAACCTCATGTGTAGTTTTTATCCCTATTCATAATTACATTGCAAGGATTTAGTTTCAAGTTAACCTTGGCGATGATTTCTTTTCAAGATTCATAAATCATTGGTTTTGTTTAATTACTCTCGCTTATATGTTTTAAACACTAGAGGTGTTACAGTCTACCCCCCTTAAAAAGAATCTCGTCCCGAGATTCCGGTGGGGAGACTCAAGGAAGTTTTCATTAGAAGAAAAGGCACTACTCAAAACACAACATCAACGTCGAAGATAAAAGAACACGATTCCGAGAGGATAACTGATACAAGGTTCACAACTCTGAGATGATATACAAGGTTCACAACTCAGAGATGATAGCTGATACAAGGTTCACAACTCAGAGATGATAACTGATATAAGGTCTCCCATACAATTTCAACGTCGCTCATGTGGGAGCGGGCGATGAATGTAGATATGGAAGGCTAAGGGCATCAAGATTTGGCATACAAGGAGAAAGTAATACACCACTATTGTCCACTGAACTCCAAGGCCAATCAGGGGAAAGAAAGGGCAAGCCATTGATGGTGTCGAAAAGTCGAATCCTTCCTTGCTTGTCGACTTAAATCTTGCGGAATCCTCAGGTGACTTTTGCTCGAACTCCTTCTTCGGTGAGGTTGGTGTCGTGGGTCTTGGTTAAACGACAAGGTGGGTTGCCGAGAGGGGCACTTCCTCGTGGCTTCACGAAGAGGTGGAGGCAGAGCTTGATTGTCGAGGAATGGAGCACACGGTGGGATAGACGACTTGGGTACCGTGGAGTTCGCTGGAGAGAAGCGAGAGCGATGGAGTGGTGTGACTCAAGTGGAGCGCCTCGGAGTGATGGTTAGCCATTGGAGAGGCTGCTTTTATCGAAGGCCGGAGTGGAGCAGCGATAGTGGCGTGTCGACAGCAGGAGGTAGGGGCTGGCAGGGGTGATGGAGTGATGGTGGCATGTGGCATGGTAGTGGCCGATATCAGGATGCCTTGGGTGACGGGACAGCAGTACGGTGGCGTTGTGTGGGCGACGACCAGCAGTGAGAAAAATGATGCGGACCAATGAAACAAGACAATGCAGGCGATGCACGGATAGGGAGGGGTCAAACTGGCCATTGATACCCTGTGGTGAAAAGGAGGGAAAGGTGGTCTTTGAGACTGTAGGCAGTCACGGGTAGGATGCTTAACCAACTGGAAGTCTTAATTAAATGATTATATACCCACCTTTGTATCAACAGGAAAAAGGAATAAACTCCTTAGCATATTCCTAAGAGAAAAGGGAGGGTTAATCAACAACGAGCTGGTGAGAAGACATGAGTGCCCATTAGATTTTTTAAAACAAGCCCACATGTAACTAAACGATCATGGCATGACGTTACACGGGGTTGCTGACCAAATTCCAAGATGAGCTAATGGGAACAACAAGGATGGGGCAATAAAAGTTTTGCTTACGGCAATGAGGGAACAAACCTAGAAAGGTGCGGTGGTATGGGTATTTCAGAAAATTCTTGCTCAAATTTTTACCTTAATTGTCAATTTGCCGATCTCATGCACTTTACTTTGGTATACATGGCATGTTCATGATGCGGTGCGTATGATATGATACACATGCACATGAGCGTATGATGCATATGGTCATGAAGGCCTAATATGCATGTGGGGCTGCAAGTTAGTGTACCTCACGTCACACCATTAAAATTTGTTAAAGAGTGAGAGCAAGGAGATACTGACTTGGGTTGAGAGATAATGGTAATTGTGGGTCACATCCGCTCATACCGAGATACCAGTGCGCTCCTAGTGACACAGGCATGTGGCTGGAGCACACACACAAGATCCCAGGTTCCGTCACTATGGCGGACCACTCCGAAATTATTCCAAGTTAAGTACCTCGGACCACTAATCAAGTAGTCAGGCACTTAATTCGGAATAAGCTGGAGCGCCGTCGGATTAAACCCGATTAAGCCACATACTTTTCTTGATCGAAACAACAGCACGCCCACACGAAGGTGAGTTCCAGAGATTACAACATTCCACAAATTGACATACAAATAGTATCACAGAGTTATTACAAACCGAGTTCAAATCTAAATCAGAGTAGCAAGTTCATTGCAGCGGAAATAAAAGTTCATTGCAGCGCAAGACAAACTAACGACGATACAAGTAACACCATGCTGAAGCCTGCCACGGTGCTACTCCTCCCGTTCCTCGGCAGAGGACGGAACCCACTCGATGTGCCATCCAGGGGGAACCTGGGTAGGCCAAGTCAAAGCATCGACTGCCGCATCCAACATAGCACCTGTAAAATAAATGCCACAAGCAAGGCTGAGTATACTAATACTCAGCAAGGCTTACCCGTCGGGTGAAAACTACATCACCGACATCTAGACAATGAGAGGCTTTTGGCTGGTGGGTTTGTTTGCCAAAAAGCAACTAAGAGTAGGTCCTTGCTTTCAAGTTTTAGCATCATACTCTAGTAGATTTAACCATTCTAGATTAGCATCCTGTCTAATCATACAAGTGATGCAATACAATTTATTTCATACAACAAGTTCATCAATCTCATAGTTCCACTTGTTACTCAATGCAGCAAGGCGGTCAAGCAGTCTCATTAACCGCGAGAAGCGGACAGTTCGAACCGAATTTTGCTACCTGGCCAGGGGAAACCCAACACACACGGATAATGCTTGCTATAAAAGGTACAAGCACTTCCCAACCTTTCCCATCGATCCACAATTCGGAACCGGGTCCACTTCCTTAGGATAAAGGTTTACTGCTTCACTCACAGTCTCACGCATATATCCACAAGTGTACGGCAGGGGAAACAAAGTTTCCAAGGAGAGATGGCTATCGGCCCTAGCTGCTTCAATCTGGTACCGGGCTTACCGATTCCCATATATCGGCATGCATGTGGTACGTTCAAAAACTTGACACACTCAACCACACGTTTCGACCTTAAATCCATTATCATACACGGACGGGAGATCTACATCTACCATCCCGTCCGTCCATCCTTATGATTCCAACATAAGTAAAGACAAGCAACTCCTATGTCTCGCGAGTGACAGGAAATCACTCGACTTGTAACGGACCTAAAGCATAGCCCTATCGATCCTTTCATACTAGTGTTGCAAGTCATAGGTACTAGAAATGTGCAGCTAAGGTATTCAATCAACTCCTTGAAACGTAGATGCACAAGCAGAGGGAATTCATAAATGCATAATTTGTAAAGGTTAGGTTATGCTCCGGGGCTTGCCTTCTTGCTCTAGCTGCGGGTTGCCTCCGGGTCGTTTGATCCTTCGCCGGCACCTCCCTCCGAGATTCCTTCACCGTCGGCGGGGATGAGATGGTAGGTACCGTCCGGAATAACGCCTTCTACATGAGATGCATAACTTAAGGTGGCTGTCTATTGATTTCAAGATTAAGGCCTTGAAGGCCATATTCACCTAGACATGCTTAAGTACTACTCTCTTTTTCATAAAATTAGAGGTGGGGTGGAAAAATTTTTATACAACTTTGATGGTGATTGTGTACATATATAAAAGAATTTCCATTTATTATTTTGAAGATAGGGTGCTGTTCTTGAATTTTAAACCTTTCTATGTTTTATTTTAATTAATTATCAAAAGCTCTATTCTTTTATATAACTCAATTTCCACCTTAATTTCTTTTCATTTTTGTTTCTCCTTTTATGTTCATCATTTTTATCTATAAACTTTATGACAGCTACTGGAGTATAAGAGTTAGGCTCACTCCAAAATTTAGCTAAATCTGAGCTACACAAAATTTATTAAAATTAGTACAATCTGCTGCATGCAGAAATGAAATAAATTCATATAAAATTGAAATTACATCCAAATCAGAACATTTTCCTACCAGAGCTAGTCACAAGTTCAAGGAGGGCTCTGGCCAAGTGGTGGCTCAAAATAACCCTTGGACAGTCCTCAATAAATTTCTATATAAAAACACATATCTATTTATTTGCTAGTCTAAACAGAGCAAAAATTAAGTTTTGCATTTTTAACAGATGTGCTAACAAGTTTTTAGGCCTCTGGAGAAAAATGGTGATTTTTCGCTGCTTGGATTATTTTTAACAATTTCTGGACTACAAAAAGACAGGAAATACATTTTAATTCATAACCGAGGCTACCGTCCATATTTTTAGGTTCCCTTTGGACACAAGGTGCCCAAAGTCACTACAAACAACATATCCAAAGTTTCTAATTTCACTATTTGAATTTTAATTCAAAAATGGTTCACCAAAAGTATATACATGCTTAACTGAGATTGGAGTGTACAATCTCACGAGTGCAGGGAGTATTTTTGTGCATTTTTCTGATTTTTGTACGATTTTTAGTGGATTTTACAAGATTCGGGAAAATTAGATCTAGGTTTAAGAATCTTTTTACGCTGGAGACCCTAGAACTTTCAAAACCTTAGGAACAAGTCCCTGACTTTTGCGCAGAGGACCCTAGAAAAACGAAGACGATGAACTATGGTCCTTGGGTCGTCGGCGTTGCTACGCCGGCCAAACGACGGCGAGCTAGGGTCGGGGAAGTGGGGGAAAAGCACCAGGGGCTCACCGCGAGTCGGTTGGTGACGGTTGGGTGGCCGGGGGATGCTCGGAAGATGGCCGGCGGTGATGCAGTGGCGGCGCGGCCGCCGCGGCTTCTACGCCGGTGAGGTCGTTGGCGTTTTCCGAGGTTGGAGGGGTCCTAGAGCACCAGTGGAGCTCGGGGAAGCTGCTGGCGTGCTCGGTTGACCTCGGGGACGGCTCGGTGTAGGGTCTCGACGTGAGGGTGCTCCGGCGGCCGGAAAAACGGAGATTTGGGGGAAATCTCGATTTCTCGCCGGAGAAGCGATGATAGCTCGTGCGGAGTGGGGGAATGGGAGGCTAGTGAAGGGTTCTAGCTGCGAGCGCGAGGAATTTGGGAATGGTGGAGAGTGTAGGGCGAATTTCGTCTCGAAGCTCGGCTCGGTCCGTGCGGCGCGAGGTGGAAGACGACGGAGCAAGGCGCGAGGAGAGGAAATGGCTAAGTGCGGACTGAAGGGAAGGGGTGTGAGTGCTCGGTGGGGTGCTTGGGCACGCGAGAGCGGGGTCGTGCAGCCTTGGGAGCGTGCGTGCGGAGTAATGGCCGACGTGACGCGCCATTGATGCGCTGAGCTCGAGCAGAGCGCGAGCGCGGGGTTGGACGAGGAGGATTGAGGCGTGGAGCAGTGGAAGATCTCCTGCAGAGCGTCTTGGCGCGGAGCGGGGAGGAGAATCGCGCGAGGCGGCTCTGCGCGACGCGCGCGCGAGCGCGCGGCCACGGCGGCGCCCGACCGCCATGATGGCGCTCCGCGGCGCGAGGCGAAGCGAGCGGACGACGGCGATGTGAAAGCTCGGGCAGGGCGGGACAAGTGCAAGACGACACGCGCCACCCGACGCCGCGGCTCGGCCAGCTCGGTGCGGCCTCCACCGCTCGCCGGCCACGTGGCAGCCGACGCCCGGCCGGAGTAGGGGCGCGCCAGGGCCACTGTTGGCGCCTGTGGAGCTCCAGTTTTCCACTCGAATTTGCTCCAAAAGTTTGAACTGAACTTGAAAAAGTGTGAAAATAAAAGTTGGAGTTTGAGAGATGGGACACAACTTTCTTTTTGGGATGAACCTGAAATTTCAAATTTTTCGAGCTCAAACAACCCAAATTCAAAAAGATGTTCAGATCGGTTTTTCGAGTTTTTGAGGGACTAAACTGCAAAATTTTCAAAAGTCCCAAACAGTGACTAGGCCTTATTTGTGATGACAAAAACTTTTATTTGTGGAGATTTTCAAGTTTAGTACAAAATTCTTGAGATTTCAGTTGGGTGTCAAACAACCTTTGTTTTTGAATTTCAATTTGAAATTTTTGATGGATTTTTGAATTCCAACCCATAATTCCCTTTTGCACTTGTTTTAAGTGTGTTTTTAATACTTTTACATCAGAGATGTCACAGCCTACCCCCCTTAAAAGGAATCTCGTCCCTAGATTCGATTAAACTAAGGAACAAGGTGGGGGAAAGTACCTTGGCTTACGACAGGATGTCGGGGGAGTTCTTCTTAAGATAGTCCTCGGTTTCCCACGTGGCTTCATCTTCGGAGTGATGACTCCACTGAATTTTGTACATTTTCACTCCTTTCCTTCGTGTTTGTCTCTCTTTCTCATCGAGGATTTTAATGGGATGCTTATCATAGGAGAGATCCGGTTCTACCGAGAGTTCTTCTTGTTCAACAACTTCGGTCGGAACACGAAGACACCTCTTGAGTTGGGAAACGTGGAAAACGTCGTGTATGGCTGAGAGCTTCTCGGGAAGCTTCACTCGATACGCTACCGGTCCACATTGTTGAGTAATTTCATATGGGCCGATGTAACGAGGTGCAAGTTTTCCCTTTAATCCGAATCTTTGCACACCCTTGGTCGGGGAGACCTTGAGATACACGTGGTCGCCGACTTCAAATTGAAGTGGCTTCCGCCGTTGATCAAAGTAACTCTTTTGCCGTGACTGGGCGGTTCTCAAGTTTTCGCGGATGATCCTAACCTTTTCTTCCGCTTCCTTCACAAGGTCAGGGCCATAGGTATACCTCTCGCCCGCCTAGGACCAACACAACGGGGTCCGACACCTTCTACCATATAAGGCTTCGAAACGTGCCATTTTAAGACTCGCTTGGTAGCTGTTGTTATAGGAGAATTCGGCCAGAGATAAACATTTCTCCCA
Source organism: Digitaria exilis (assembly GCA_015342445.1). NCBI lineage: Eukaryota > Viridiplantae > Streptophyta > Magnoliopsida > Poales > Poaceae > Digitaria > Digitaria exilis. Next base: position 834,052 of record JACEFO010002296.1, read on the forward strand.
ATTCTTCCCATAATGGATAACACAAGCTCGAAGCATATCCTCAAGTATTTGATTTACTCTTTCTGTCTGCCCATCGGTCTGAGGGTGATATGCTGAACTACGGATCAGTTTCGTGCCTAGGGACAGTTGCAATTGTTCCCAAAAGCGTGCTACGAACTGAGCACCACGATCTGAAATTATCGTCTTGGGTACCCCATGTAGACAAACGATCCGTTCCAAATAAATCTCTGCGTACCTCTTAGCGGTATAAATGGTATTGACCGGAATAAAATGTGCGGTCTTGGTAAGGCGGTCCACAATTACCCAAATGGAGTCATGCCCCTGAGGGGTTCTGGGAAGTCCAATAATGAAGTCCATGCTTATATCTTCCCACTTCCATGAGGGAATAGGTAGAGGTTGAAGTGTGCCTGCTACCTTCAAGTGGCTAGCCTTAACCCGCTGGCAGGTGTCACATTCTGAGACATAAGTGGCAATTTCTCGCTTCATTCGAGTCCACCAAAAGTTTTGTTTCGAATCTTGGTACATTTTGGTGCTGCCGGGATGGATAGAAAATTTGGAGAGATGGGCCTCATCCATAATCTTCCTCCGGAGTTCCGTGTTTTTGGGCACCACAAGGCGATGTCCAAACTTGACACACTCAACCACATGTTTCGACCTTAAATCAATTATCATACACGGACGGGAGATCTACATCTATCATGCCGCCCGTCAATCCTTATGATTCCAACATAAGTAAAGACAAGCAATTCCTATGTCTCGCGAGTGACATGAAATCACTCGACTTGTAACAGACCTAAAGCAATGCCCTATCGATCCTTTCATACTAGTGTTGCAAGTCATAGGTACTAGGAAAAGTGCAGCTAAGGTATTCAATCAACTCCTTAAAACGTAAATGCACAAGCATAGAGAAGTCATAGATGCATAAATTTTAAAAGTTAGGTTATGCTCCGGGGCTTGCCTTCTTGCTCAAGCTGGGGGTTAGCCTCCGGGTTGGTCGATCCTTCGCCGGCACCTTCCTCCGGGATTCCTTCCTCGTCAGCGGGGATGAGGTGGTAGTTGCCGTCCGGAATAGCGCCTTCTACATGAGATGCATAACTTAAGGTGGCTGCCTATTGATTCTATGATTAAGGCCTTGAAGGCCATATTCACCTAGACATGCTTAAGTCCTACTATTTCCTTCACAAATAAAGTAGTGGTGTGGGAAAACTTTTATTTGTCTTCGATGGTGATTGTGTACATATATAAAAGAATTTCTATTTATTATTAGGAAATTAGGGTGCTGTTCTGGAATTTCAGATTCCCTTTATTTTATTCTAGCTAATAAACAAAAAGGTTTATTCTCTTATATAAATGAATTTCCACCTAGATTACTTCTCATTTTTGTTTCTCCTTTTCTGTTCATCATTTTTATCTATAAACTTTATGACAGCTACTGGAGTATAAGAGCTAAGCTCACTCCAAAATTTAACTAAATCTGAGCTACACATAATTTATTAAAAATATGTCAAACTGCTGCCTGCAGAAATGAAATAAATTCATATAAAATTGAAAATACATCCAATTCAGAAAATCTTCCTACCAGAGCTAGTCATAAGTACAAGGAGGGCTCTGGCCAAGTGGTGGCTCAAAATAACCCTTGGACAGTCCTTAATAAATTTCTATCCAAGAACACATATCTATTGATTTGCTAGTCTAAACAGAGCAAAAATTAAGTTTGCATTTTTAACAGGTGTGCTAACAAGTTTCTAGCCCTCTGGAGAAAAATGGTGATTTTTCACTGCAGGGATTATTCTTAATAATTTCTGGACTACAAAAAGACAGGAAACACTTTTTAATTCATAACTGGAGCTACACTTCATATTTTTAGGTCCAGTTTGGACACAAGGTGCCCAAAGTCACTACAAACAACATATCCAAAGATCAACCCTAGCGGAGCTCTGGATTTGAAATGGTGCACAAGTTTCAATTTCCACAGTTTGAATTTTAATTCAAAAATGGTTCATCAAAAGTATACACATGCCTAAAGGAGATTGGAGTTTACAATCTCACGAATCCAGGGAGTATTTTTGTGCATTTTTCTGATTTTTGTATGATTTTTAACGGATTTTACAATATTCGGGAAAATTTGATCTAGGTTTAAGAATCTTTTTACGCCGGGGACCCTAGAACTTTCAAAACCTTTCAAACTAGTCCCTGACTTTTGCACGGAGGACCCTAGAAAAACGAAGACGATGAACTTATGCCCTCGGCTCTCGCCGGAGTTGCGCCGGCCAAACGACGGCGAGCTAGGGTCGGGGAAGTGGGGGAAAAGATCCAGGGGCTCACCACGACTCAATTGGTGACGGTTGGGAGGCCGGGGAAGCTCGGAGTTTCGCCGGCGACGAGCGGTGGCGGTGCGGCCGCCGCGACTGCTACGCCGGTGAGGTCGGTGGGTCTCGTCGGGGTTTGAAGGGTCCTAGAGCACCAGTGGAGCTCGAGGAAGCTACTGGCGAGCTCGGTTGACCTCGGGGACGGCTCGGAGTGGGGTCTCGACGTGAGAGTGCTCCGGCGGCCGAAAATCGCGATTTGGGGGAAATCTTGATTTCTCGCCGGAGAAGCGACAATAGCTCGAGAGAAGTGGGGGAAAATGGAGCTAGGCTAGAGGTCTAGCTTCGTGCGCGATGAATTTGGGAGGGCGAATTTTGCCTCGAAGCTCGGCTCGGTCCGCGCGGCGCGAGGAAGAAGACGACGGAGCGAGCGCGAGGAGACGAACTGGAGAAGTGAGTGAGCTAGTGGAGAGTGAGAGTGGCTCGGTGGGAGGCTTGGGCACGCTAGAGCGGGGTCGTGCTGCCTCGGGAGCGTGCGCGCGGAGTAATGGCCGACGTGACGCGCCATTGATGCGCTGGGAGCTTGGACAGAGCGCGAGCGGCTCGGTTGGCGAGGGAGATCCATGCGTGACGCTGGGAGATCGTCTACAGGGTGTCTTGGAGCATAGCGGGACGGAATCGCGGCCTGCGGAGCGGCTCAGCGCGACGCGCGCGCGCGCGGCCACGGCGGCGCTCCGACCACATGATGGCGCTCGCGCGGCGCGAGGCGAAGCGGCTTGACGACGGCGATGCGACGGCTCGGGAGGGGAGGGACAAGTACAAGGCGACAAGCACCAGCGTCCGCCGTGGCTCGGCCAGCTCGGCGCTGCCTGCGCCGCTCGCCGGCCACGTGGCGGCCGAGCTCCGGCCAGGCGCAGAGCGCGCCAGGGCCACTGTTGGCGCCTGTGGAGCTCCGTTTTCCTTTTCGAATTTTCTCCAAAAATTTGAACTGAACTTGAAAAAGTGTGAAAATAAAAGTTGGATTTTGAGAGATGGGACACAACTTTCATTTTGGGGTGAACCTGAAATTTCAAATTTTTCGAGCTCAAACAGCCCAAATTCAAAAAGGTGCCCAGAACTGTATTTCGAGTTTTTGAGGGACTAAACTGCGAAATTTTCAAAAGTTCCAAACAGTGACTAGTCCTTATTTGTGATGACTAACAACTTTTATTTTTGGAGATTTTCATGTTTAGTACAAAAATCTCGAGTTTTCAGTTGGGGGTCAAACAACCCTTGTTTTTTTATTTTAAATTCGAATTTTTGATGGATTTTCAAATTTTTAACCCATAATTCCCTTTTTAACCTGTTTTAAATGTGTTTTATTCATTATTACATCAGAGATGTCACAGCCTACCCCCTTAAAAGGAATCTCGTCCCGAGATTCGATTAAACTTAGGAATAAAGAGGGGAAAGAAATACCTCGGCTTACGAAAGAATGTCGGGGTAATTCTTCTTAAGATAGTCCTCGGTTTCCCACGTGGCTTCATCTTCGGAGTGATGACTTTACTGAATTTTGTACATTTTAACTCCCTTCCTTCGTGTTTGTCTGTCTTTCTCGTCGAGGATCTTAACGGGATGCTCATCATAAGAGAGATCCGGTTCAACCGAGAGTTCCTCTTGTTCAACAACTTCGGTCGGAACACGAAGACACCTCTTGAGTTGAGACACATGGAATACATCGTGTACGGCTGAGAGCTTCTCGGGAAGCTTCACACGGTAGGCTACCGGTCCACATTGTTGAGTAATTTCATATGGGCCGATATAACGAGGTGCAAGCTTTCCTTTTAATCCAAATCTTTGCACACCCTTGGTCGGGGAGACCTTAAGATACACATGATCACCAACTTCAAACTGAAGTGGCTTCTGCCGTTGATCAAAGTAACTCTTTTGCCATGACTGGGTGGTTCTCAAATTTTTACGAACGATCCTAACCTTCTCTTCTGCTTCCTTTACAAGGTCAGGGCCATAAGTATATCTCTCGCCTGCCTGGGACCAACACAATGGGGTCCGACATCTTCTACCATATAAAGCTTCGAAAGGTGCCATTTTAAGACTCGCTTGGAAGCTGTTGTTATAGGAGAATTCGGCCAGAGATAAACACTTCTCCCAATTCTTTCCATAATGGATAACACAAGCTCGAAGCATATCCTCAAGTATTTGATTTACCCTTTCCGTCTGCCCATCGGTCTGAGGGTGATATGCTGAACTACGGATCAGTTTCGTGCCTAGGGACAGTTGCAAATGTTCCCAAAAGCGTGCTACGAACTGAGCACCACGATCTGAAATTATCGTCTTGGGTACCCCATGTAGACAAACGATCCGTTCCAAATAAATCTCTGCGTACCTCTTAGCGGTATAAATGGTATTGACCGGAATAAAATGTGCGGTCTTGGTAAGGCGGTCCACAATTACCCAAATGGAGTCATGCCCCTGAGGGGTTCTGGGAAGTCCAATAATGAAGTCCATGCTTATATCTTCCCACTTCCATGAGGGAATAGGTAGAGGTTGAAGTGTGCCTGCTACCTTCAAGTGGCTAGCCTTAACCCGCTGGCAGGTGTCACATTCTGAGACATAAGTGGCAATTTCTCGCTTCATTCGAGTCCACCAAAAGTTTTGTTTCGAATCTTGGTACATTTTGGTGCTGCCGGGATGGATAGAAAATTTGGAGAGATGGGCCTCATCCATAATCTTCCTCCGGAGTTCCGTGTTTTTGGGCACCACAAGGCGATGTCCAAACCACATCACTCCCTGCCCATCTAGCCGGAAACACTTGTACTTCTCTTTCACCTTCTCATTTGACAATTTCTTTTTAAGGATTTTAATGCTCGCGTCATTTAATTGAGCTACAACAATCTGGTCGTGCAAGGTTGGTTCAACTGCAATATGGTTGAAGTACCCGTGTGGAACAATCTCTAAATTGAGCTTTGCCATTTCATGACACAGGGTGTCAGCGTAGGACCACGGAAAGACAATGACAATGAGCCTTGCGGCTTAACGCATCCGCAACCACATTAGCCTTTCCGGGGTGATAATGCATACTAAGCTCATAGTCCTTTGCTAACTCCAACCACCTTCGCTGTCTCATGTTCAGATGTGCCTGAGTGAAGACATATTTGAGGCTCTTGTGGTCTGTGTATATGTTGCATGGAACACCCATCAGATAGTGTCTCCACATCTTGAGGGCATGAATAACCACTGCTAACTCAAGATCATGCGTGGGGTAGTTTTGCTCATGAGGCCTAAGTGCTCGAAGCATAAGCAATGACTCGGTTCTCTTGCATGAGGACACAGCCAAGTCCGGTGCCTGATGCATCGCAATAGACATCATAGGGCTTGGTGCAATCGGGCTTAGCTAAAACTAGGGCTGAAGTTAAATGTCTTCTCAAAGTGTGGAAAGCCTCATCACATTTGTCATTCCACTCAAACTTGACTCCCTTCTTTAAGAGTTCGGTCATGGGCTTCGCAATCCGAGAGAAGTCCGGAATAAAACGGCGATAATAACCGGCTAAACCCAGAAAACTCCGAATCTCGTGAACAGAGGTAGGTGGTTGCCAATCTAGCACCTCTTGCACTTTGGTTGGATCCACGGATATACCATCCTTGGAAACCGTGTGCCCTAAGAATTTCACGCTCTCCAACCAGAATTCACACTTGGAGAACTTGGCGTAGAGCTGGTGATCTCTCAACCTTTGAAGAACAATGCGAAGGTGCTCGGCATGCTCTTCCTCGTTCTTAGAATATATAAGAATGTCGTCAATGAAAACCACCACAAACTTGTCTAGTTCTGACATGAAGACCGAATTCATGAGGTACATGAAGTAGGCTGGGGCATTGGTGAGTCCAAAAGACATAACCAAGAACTCATAAAGTCCGTAACGAGTCGAAAAGGCAGTCTTTGGAATGTCACAAGGCCTGATTTTTATTTGGTGATAGCCAGAGCGAAGGTCAATCTTGGAGAACACTCTGGCGCCAGCTAGTTGGTCAAACAGGATGTCAATACGGGGGAGTGGGTACTTGTTCTTAATAGTCACCGCATTGAGAGGCGGGTAGTCAATACACAACCTCAAGGAATGGTCCTTCTTCTTCACAAAGATAGCGGGACATCCCCAAGGTGATACACTTGGACGAATGAAACCCTTGTCTAGCAGTTCTTGGAGTTGAATTTTTAATTCGGCCAATTCATTGGGTGGCATTCTATATGGTCTCTTTGATATAGGTGCTGTGCCGGGTTGAAGTTCAATCACAAATTCAATGTCCCTATCTGGCGGCATCCCAGGTAAGTCATCCGGAAATACATCGGCATACTCACATACCACCGGAATGTCTTTTAGTTGGGTTTCTACCATTGTATAAGCACACGCATCGACGCAAGTCCGTTGTGGCAGATATAGCACACTAGGGCCATGCGTAGGCGAGTTTATTTCAACCACTCGTTCCGCAACATCTAGCACAACCTTATGTTGAGTCATCCAATTGGCTCCTAACACAATGTCAATTCCTTCCATACCAAGCAGAATTAAATCAGTAGGAAATGTTTTACTTCCCAGCCTGATTGGAACTTTTCGGGTGACTTGGTTGGATGCAATTTTGCCTCCCGCAGTTGATATCACATATGATGATTTGGTATGGTAAGATTTTAATCCACATTTCACATGAAATCTTGTGCTTATAAAACTATGTGTTGCCCCGGAATCAAACAATATCACAGCAGGTTGAGTGCAGATAGGGAAGGTACCAGTCATGTCTGGGGCTCCCTCGGGTAGGTCGGCCAAAGTGGTGTAGTTGAGCCGTCCTTGCCGAACCTGCACGCGCTGTTGCTGTTTGCCCTTGTTTTGCTGATTTCCCGGGCGCTGGTTCTGCTGCTTGTTCTGCGGGCAATCCTTGATAAAGTGATCTTTACTTCCACACTTGAAGCACTGATAGCCGGCTCCAGGGCGAGCTGGCTGCTGTGCATTCTGCCTTGGTGCTTGTTGCTGCTGCGACGGTGGAGGGAAACGGGGCGCATTAGGCTGTGGCGGCCTAGCAACCCATCCACCTCCCTGAGGTGCCCTGGACTGTCCTTGCGGTGCAGCCGGGGGAACCAAACGGAATCTCAGCGGCTGCGCGCTCGAAGGTCCAGCGGGAGTCTTCCTCTTCTTCTCCGACTTGTGCACCATGTTGGCATCCTCTTGGGCAATGGTGAGGTTCACGAGATCGCCATATGTGGCTGCACGGGTGGTGGCCAACTGAGCCTTCAACTTGGTGTTAAGGCCACGTCGGAACCTCTCTAGCTTCTTCTCGTCAGAGTCGGCGTGATGACCCGCATATGGGCACAGACCATTGAAGGCCTGGGCGTACTGAAGCACCATGCGGGTGCCCTGAGTCAGAGCCAGAAATTCATTCAACTTCCGCTCTACCAAACCGGCCGGAATGTGATGAGCCTTGAACGCAGCCTTGAACTCATCCCATTCAACCACATGACCCTCCTGCTGCAGGGCCAGGTAGTTCTCCCACCATTGGAGAGCTAGGCCGCGGAGCTGCTGCGCCGCGAACACGACCTTGCGGTTGGAGGTGCAAGGCGTCGCCAGGATGGTGAACTTGGACTCGATGGCTCGAATCCAGGTATCGGCCTCCAAGGGCTCATCGGCTCGTGAGAATATCGGCGGGTGTGTAGCCAGGAAATCCTCATATCGGGCCACCTGAGGCTGAGGGGCCCATTGACCTCCCTGCTGAAGCATCTGCTGCTGCATCATTTGTTGCTGATGCTGCAGGTTTCGGAGAATCTCCGTCTGCGTAGCATACAACTGCTGCCACGTCGGAGGTTGCTGCGGAGGAGGAGGTGGTGGCGGCTGTTGCTGCCCCTCTGGCCCCTGCTGGTTAGCATTGGAGCCACTAGCGTCATTGTGACATCTCTGATGTCAAATTAAATTAAAAGTGCAATCAAGATCATTTCAACAGGAAATTATGGTTGAAATTCAAAAATCCACCAAAAATTCAAATTTAAACTCCAAAAACAGGGGTTGTTTGGCACCAACCGAAAACTCAAGATTTTTGTACTAAACTTGAAAATCTCTAAAAATAAAAGTTGTTTGTCATCACAAATAAACCCTAGTTACTGTTTGGAACTTTTGAAAATTTTGCAGTTTAGCCCCTCGAAAACTCAAATTACCGTTCTGGGCACCTTTTTGTTTTTGGGTTGTTTGAGCTTGAAAAACTTGGAATTTCAAGTTCATCCCGCTGATGTGTCATTCTGCACAGTACACTTCAAATATTGTCACATTCCATCTTGTCATTTATTATGCAAGCTTATGAAATGTGGCTAATACAAGTACCTGCTGCAGATGGCAATCACCCGCAGCGGTCACGACGCTAGTGGCTCCAACACTAACCAGCAGGGGCCAGAGGGGCAGCAACAGCCACTGCCACCTCCTCCACCGCAGCAACCTCCGACGTGGCAGCAGCTGTATGCCACGCAAACGGAGATTCTCCGGAATCTGCAGCATCAGCAGTAGATGATGCAGCAGCAGATGCTTCAGCAGGGAGGTCAACGGGCCCCTCAGCCCCAGGTGGCCAGATACGAAGATTTTCTGGCAACACACCCGCCAATCTTCTCTCGAGCTGATGAGCCCTTGGAGGCCGACACCTGGATTCGAGCCGTCGAGTCCAAGTTCACCATCCTGGCGACGCCTTGCACCCCCAACCGCAAGGTCGTGTTCGCGGCGCAGCAGCTCCGCGGCCCAGCTCTCCTTTGGTGGGAGAACTACCTGGCCCTGCAGCAGGAGGGTCATGTAGTTGAGTGGGATGAGTTCAAAGCTGCATTCAAGGCTCATCACATTCCGGGCGGTCTGGTTGAAAGGAAGCTGAATGAGTTCTTGGCGCTGACCCAGGGTACTCGCACGGTACTGCAGTACGCCCAGGCCTTCAATGGTCTGTGCCCCTACGCGGGTCATCACGCCGACTCGGATGAGAAGAAGCTTGAGAGGTTCCGACGTGGCCTTAACACCAAGTTGAAGGCACAATTGGCCACCACCCGTGCTGCCACGTACGGTGATCTCGTGAACCTTGCCATCGCTCAGGAAGACGCCAATATGGTGCACAAGGCGGAGAAGAAGAGGAAGACTCCCACTGGACCGTCGAGCGCGCAGCCCCAGAGGTTCCGCTTGGTTCCCCCGGCTGCACCGCAGGGACAGTCCAGGGCACCTCAGGGAGGTGGATGGGTTGCTAGGCCGCCTCAGCCTAACGCGCCTCGTTTCCCTCCACCGCCGCAGCAGCAGCAGGCACCAAGGCAAAATGCGCAGCAGCCAGCTCGCCCTGGAGCCGGCTATCAGTGCTTCAAGTGTGGGAGCAAAGATCACTTTATCAAGGATTGCCCTTAGAACAAGCAGCAAAATCAGCGCCCGGGAAATCAACAGGGCAAGGGCAAGCAGCAGCCGCGTGTGCAAGTTCGGCAAGGACGACTCAACTACACCACCTTGGCCGACTTACCCGAGGGAGCCCCAGACATGACTGGTACCTTCCCTATCTGCACTCAACCTGCTGTGATATTATTTGATTCCGGGGCAACACATAGTTTTATAAGCACAAGATTCCATGTGAAATGCGGATTAAAATCGTACCATACCAAATCATCTTATGTGATATCGACTGCGGGAGGTAAAATTGCATCCAACCAAGTCACACGAAAGGTTCCGATCAGGTTGGGAAGTAAAACATTTCCTACTGATTTGATCCTGCTTGGTATGGAAGGAATTGACATTGTGTTAGGAGCCAATTGGATGACTCAACATAAGGTTGTCCTAGATGTTGCGGAACGAGTTGTGGAGATAAACTCGCTTACGCATGGCCCGAGTGTGCTATATCTGCCACAACGGACTTGCGTCGATGCGTGTGCTTATACCATGGTCGAAGCCCAACTAAAGGACATTCCGGTGGTATGTGAGTATGCTGATGTATTTCCGGATGACTTACCTGGGATGCCGCCGGATAGGGACATTGAATTTGTGATTGAACTTCAACCTGGCACAGCACCTATATCAAAGAGACCGTATAGAATGCCGCCCAATGAACTGGCTGAATTAAAAATTCAACTCCAAGAATTGCTAGATAAGGGTTTCATTCGTCCAAGTGTATCACCTTGGGGATGTCCCGCTATCTTTGTGAAGAAGAAGGACCATTCCTTGAGGTTGTGTATCGATTACCGGCCTCTCAATGCGGTAACTATTAAAAACAAGTACCCACTCCCCCGTATTGACATCTTGTTTGACCAACTAGCTGGCGCCAGAGTGTTCTCCAAGATTGACCTTCGCTCTGGCTATCACCAAATCAAAATCAGGCCTTGCGATATTCCAAAGACTGCCTTTTCCACACGTTACGGACTTTATGAATTCTTGGTTATGTCTTGTGGACTCACCAATGCCCCAGCCTACTTCATGTACCTCATGAATTCGGTCTTCATGTCTGAACTAGACAAGTTTGTGGTGGTTTTCATTGACGACATTCTTATATATTCTAAGAATGAGGAAGAGCATGCTGAGCACCTTCGCATTGTTCTTCAAAGACTGAGAGATCACCAGCTCTACGCCAAGTTCTCCAAGTGTGAATTCTGGTTAGAGAGCGTGAAATTTTTAGGCCACACGGTTTCCAAGGATGGTATATCCGTGGATCCAACCAAAGTGCAAGAGGTGCTAGATTGGCAACCACCTACCTCTGTCCACGAGATTCGGAGTTTTCTGGGTTTAGCCGGTTATTACCGCCGTTTTATCCCGGACTTCTCTCGGATTGCGAAGCCCATGACCGAACTCTTAAAGAAGGGAGTTAAATTTGAGTGGAATGAAAAATGTGATGAAGCTTTCCACACCTTGCGAAGACATTTAACTTCAGCCCCCGTTTTGGCTCGGCCCGATTGCACCAAGCCCTATGATGTCTATTGCGATGCATCAGGCACCGGTCTTGGTTGTGTTCTCATGCAAGAGAACCGGGTCATTGCTTACGCTTCTCGAGCACTTCGGCCTCATGAGCAAAACTACCCCACGCATGATCTTGAGTTAGCAGCGGTCATTCATGCTCTCAAGATGTGGAGACACTATTTGATGGGTGTTCCCTGCAACATATACACAGACCACAAGAGCCTCAAATACGTCTTCACTCAGGCACATCTGAACATGAGACAGCGAAGATGGTTGGAGTTAGCAAAGGACTATGACCTTAGTGTGCATTATCACCCCAGGAAGGCCAATGTAGTGGCGGATGCACTAAGCCGCAAGGCTCATTGTCATTGTCTTTCCGTGGAGTCCTACGCTGACACCCTGTGTCATGAAATGGCAAAGCTCAATTTGGAGATTGTTCCACACGGGTACTTCAGCCATATTGCAGTGGAACCAACCTTGCACGATCAGATTGTTGTAGCCCAATTAAATGACGCGGGCATTAAGGTTCTTAAACGGAAATTATCTAAGGGAAAGGTGAAAGAGAAGTACAAGTGTTTCCGGTTGGATGGACAGGGAGTGATGTGGTTTGGACATCGCCTCGTGGTGCCCAAAAACACGGAACTCCGGAGGAAGATTATGGATGAGGCACATCTCTCTAAATTTTCTATCCATCCCGGCAGCACCAAAATGTACCAAGATTTGAAACAAAACTTTTGGTGGACTCGGATGAAGCGAGAGATTGCCACATATGTGTCGGAATGTGACACATGCCAGCGGGTCAAGGCTAGCCACTTGAAGGTAGCAGGCACGCTTCAACCTCTACCTATTCCCTCATGGAAGTGGGAAGATATAAGCATGGATTTTACTGTTGGACTTCCCAGAACCCCTCAGGGGCATGACTCCATTTGGGTAATTGTGGATCGCCTTACCAAGACCGCACATTTTATTCCAGTCAATACCGTTTATACCGCTAAGAAGTACGCGGAGATTTACTTGGAGCGGATCGTTTGTCTACATGGGGTACCCAAGACGATAATTTCAGATCGTGGTGCTCCGTTCGTAGCACGCTTTTGGGAACGATTGCAATTGTCCCTAGGCACCAAACTGATCCGTAGTTCAGCATATCACCCACAGACCGATGGGCAGACGGAAAGGGTAAATCAAATACTTGAGGATATGCTTCGAGCCTGTGTTATCCATTATGGGAAGAATTGGGAGAAGTGTTTATCTCTGGCCAAATTCTCCTAGAATAACAGCTACCAAGCGAGTCTTAGAATGGCACCTTTCGAAGCCTTATATGGTAGAAGATGTCAGACCCCGTTGTGTTGGTCCCAGGCAGGCGAGAGATATACTTATGGCCCTGACCTTGTGAAGGAAGCGGAAGAAAAGGTTAGGATCATTCGGGAGAATTTAAAGACCGCCCAGTCACGGCAAAAGAGCTACTTTGATCAGCGGCGGAAGCCACTTCAGTTTGAAGTTGGTGATCACGTGTATCTTAAGGTCTCCCCGACCAAGGGGGTGCAAAGATTTGGACTCAAAGGAAAGCTTGCACCTCGCTTTATCGGCCCGTATGAAATTACTCAGCAATGTGGGCCGGTAGCCTATCAAGTGAAGCTTCCCGAGAAACTTTCAGCGGTACACAATGTATTTCATGTTTCTCAACTCAAGAGGTGTCTTCGTGTTCCGACCGAGGTTGTTGAACAAGAGGAACTCTCGGTGGAACCGGATCTCTCTTATGATGAGCATCCCGTTAAGATCCTCGACGAGAAGGAGAGACAAACGCGAAGGAAGGGGGTTAAAATGTACAAAATTCAGTGGAGTCATCACTCCGAAGATGAAGCCACGTGGGAAACCGAGGACTATCTTAGGAAGAATTTCCCCGACATCCTTTCATAAGCCGAGGTATTTTTCTTTCCCTCTTTATCGTAAGTTAATCGAATCTCGGGACGAGATTCCTTTTAAGGGGGGTAGGCTGTGACATCTCTGATGTCAAATTAAATTAAAAGTGCAATCAAGATCATTTCAACAGGAAATTATGGTTGAAATTCAAAAATCCACCAAAAATTCAAATTTAAACTCCAAAAATAGGGGTTGTTTGGCACCAACCAAAAACTCAAGATTTTTGTACTAAACTTGAGAATCTCCAAAAATAAAAGTTGTTTGTAATCACAAATAAACCCTAGTTACTGTTTGGAACTTTTGAAAATTTTGCAGTTTAGCCCCTCGAAAACTCAAATTACCGTTCTGGGCACCTTTTTGTTTTTGGGTTGTTTGAGCTTGAAAAACTTGGAATTTCAAGTTCATCCCAAAAAGAAAGTTGTGTCCCATCTTCCAAACTCCAACTTTTATTTTTACACTTTTTCAAGTTCAGTTCAAATTTTTGGAGAAAATTCAAATTTAAAACCGGAGCTCCACGGGCAGGCTACAGTGCCCCTGGCGCGCGCTGCGCCGGCCGGAGCTCGGCCGCCACGTGGCCGGCGAGCGGCGCAGGCGGCGCTGAGCTGGCCGAGCCGCGGCGGACGTTGGCGCTTGTCGCCTAGCCGTTGTCCGGCCACTCCCGAGCCGTCACTTCGCCGCCGTCGCCTCTTCTCGCCTCGCGCCGCGGACGCCATCATGGCGGTCTCGCGCCGCCGCGGTCGTGCGCGCGCTCGCGACGCGCTGAGTGCGCTGCAGAGCGCGATGCCATCCCACTACGCGCCAAGCGCACTGTAGAGGATCCCCGCGTCGTCGCTGTAGAATCCCTCGCCCCGTCGAGTCGAGCGCGCGCTGCCCGAGCTCGCTCCGCATTCATGGCGGCCTGCTCGCGCCGCGCCGCGCGCTCGCTCGCTCCCAAGGCAAAACAGTGGCTCCTTTGCGTGCCCAAACACTCCACCGCGCACTCCCAACCCTCCTCTCACTCGAGCACTTGGCCATTTCCACTCCCCCGCACGCGCTCGGTCTTCTTCCTCCTCGCGCCGCGCAAACCGACCCGAGCATCTCCGAGGAATTCCCCGTCCACGCTCCACCATTCCCAAATTCGTCCCGCACGGAGCTAGCCCACTTCGCCAGCTCCAAAACTCCCAACTTTCCCCAAGCTATTGCCCCTTCTCCGGCGCGAATTTTCGATTTCCCCCAAATCGCAAATTCCGGCCACCGGAGCACCCGCACGTCGAGCCCCTACTCCGAGCCGTCCCCGAGCTTCCCCGAGCACGCCTTTCGCTTCCTCGAGCCCTGCTGGTGCTCTAGGACCCCTCAGCCCTCCGCGAACGACCCCGAGCTCGCCGGCGTAGAAGCCGCGGCGGCCGCACCGCCACCTCCTCGTCGCCGGCGCAACTCCGACCTCCCCCGGCCTCCAAACCGTTCTCAAACGACTCGTGGTGAGCCCAGGAACCTTTTCCCCCACTTCCCCGAGTCTAGTTCGCCGTAGTTTGGCCGGCGCAACTCCGGCGAGGTCCCAGGGACCGAAGTTCATCTTCTTCCTTTGTCCAGGGGCCTCTGCGCAAAAACTAGGGACTTGTTCGCGAAGTTTTGAAAGTTCTAGGGTTCTCTGTGAAAATAGATTCTTAAACCTAGATTTGATTTCCCCGAATCTTGTAAAATCCATTAAAAATCGTACAAAAATCGGAAAAATACACAAAAATACTCCCTGGATTCGTGAGAGTTTAAACTACAATCTCTATTAGACATGTTTGTACTTTTGGTGAACTGTTTTTGAATTAAAATTCAAACTATGAAAATTGAAAGTTGTGCACCATTTCAAATCCGGAGCTACGCTAGGGTTGAGCTTTGGATATGTTGTTTGTAGTGGCTTTGGACAGCTTGTGGCCAAAGGAGACCTAAAAATATGCTTTGTAGCTCCAGTTATGAATTAAAATGCATTTCCTGTCTTTTTGCAGTGCAGAAGTCATTAAAAATAATCTGTGCAGTCAAAAATCACCATTTTGCTCCAGGAGACTAAAAACTTGTTAGCACACATGTTAAAATTGAAAAACTTAATTTTTGCTCTGTTTAGGATGGCAAATAAATAAATATGTGTTTTTGGTTAGTAATTTATTGAGGACTACCCAAGGGTTATTTTGAGCCATCACTTGGCCAGAGCCCTCCTCATGCCAATGACTAGCTTTGGTAGGAAAATCTTCTGAAATGGATGAATTTTCAATTTTATATGAATTTATTTCATTTCTGCAAACAGCTGTTTGTTTTATTTTTAATAAATTATGTGTAGCTCAAATTTAGCTAAATTTTGGGGTGAGCTTAGCTCTTATACTCCAGTAGCTGTCATAAAGTTTATAGCTAAAAATGATGAACAGAAATGGAGAAACAAAAATGGGAAGGAATCTAGATGGAAATTGATTTGTATAAAAGAATAAACCTTTTTGGTTAATTAGATAAATAAAATGGTTGGAATCTGAAATTCCAGAACAGCACCCTAATTTGTGAAGTAGTAAATAGAATTCTTTTATATATGTACACAATCACCGTCGAGGTCAAATAAAAGCTACCCACACCTATACCCTGTCTTTGTGAAGGACATAATAATACCAAAGTATGTCTAGGTGAATATGGCCTTCAAGGCCTTAGTCGTAGAATCTTTAGGCAGCCGCCTTAAACTATGCATCTCATGTAGACGGCGCTATCCCGGACGGCAACTACACCCTCATCCCCGCAGACGAGGAAGGAGTCCCGGAGCACGGTGCCGGCGAAGAAGTGACCAACCCAGAGGCTAACCCCCAGTTCGAGCAAGAAGGCAAGCCCCGGAGCATAACCTAACCTTTACCAATTATGCATTATGACTTCTCTATGCTTGTGCATTTACGTTTCAAGGAGTTGATTGAATACCTTAGCTGCACATTTCCTAGTACCTATGAATTGCAGCACTAGTATGAAAGGATCGATAGGGCATTGCTTTAGGTCCGTTACAACTCGAGTGATTTTCTGTCACTCGCGAGACATAGGAATTGCTTGTCTTTACTTATGTTGGAATCATAAGGATTGACGGGCGGGATGATAGATGTAGATCTCCCGTCCGTGTATGATAAATGATTTAAGGTCGAAATGTGTAGTTGAGTGTGTCAAGTTTTTGAACGTACCACATGCATGCCGGTATATGGGAGCCGGTAAGCCCGGTACCAGATTGAAGCAGCTAGGGCCGATAGCCATCTCTCCTTGGAAACTTTGTTTTCCCCTGCCGTACACTTGTGGATATATGCGTGAGACTGTGAGTGAAGCAGTAAACCTTTATCCTAAGGAAGTGGACCCAGTTCCGAATTGTGGATCGATGGGAAAGGTTGGGAAATGCTTGTACCTTTTATAGCAAGCAGAGTATCCGTGTGTGTTGGGTTTCCCCTGGCCAGGTAGCAAAATTCGGTTCGAACTGTCCGCTTCTCGCGGTTAATGAGACTGCTTGACCGCCTTGCTACATTGAGTAACAAGTGAAACATTGAGATTGATGAACTTGTTGTATGAGATAAATTGTATTGCACCACTTGTATGCTTAGAGAGGATGCTAATCTAGAATGGTTAAATTTACTAGAATATGAAGCTAAAACTTGAAAGCAAGGATCTACTTTTAGTTACTTTTTGGCAAACAAACCCACTAGCCAAAAGCCTCTCATGGTCTAGACGTCGGTGATGTAGTTTTCACCCGACGGGTAAGCCTTGCTGAGTATTAGTATACTCAGCCTTGCTTGTGGCAATGTTTTACAGGTATTCCTTTGGATGTCGATGCTTTGTCTTGGCCTACCCGGGTTCCACCTGGCTGGCATATCGAATGGGTTCCGTCCTCTGCCGAGGATCGGGAGGAGTAGCATCGTGGCAGGCTTCAGCACGGTGTTATTGTATTCGTCGTTAGTTTATCTTCCGCTGCAATGAAACTTTTATTTCCGCTGCAAGACTTGTACTCTGATTTAAATTTGAACTCGGTTTGTAATAACTTGTGATACCTATGTGTGTAAGTTAATTTGTGGAATGTTGTAACCTCTGGAACTCACCTTCGTGTGGGTGTGCTGTTGTTCCGATCGAGAAAAGTACGTGGTTTAATCGGGTTTAATCCGACGGCGCTCCAGCTTATTCCGGATTAAGTGCCTGACTACGTGTTAGTGGTCCCAAGGTACTTAACTTGGAATAATTTCGAAGTGGTCCGCCACAGTCATGACCGCTGCGGGTGATTGCCATCTGCAGTAGGTACTTGTATTAGCCACATTTCATAAGCTTGCATAATGAATGACAAGATAGAACGTGACAACATATTGAAGTTTACTGTGCAGAATGACAAGTCAGCACGCAGTTCGGAAGAAAAATCATATCTCCCAACAGGAAACATGTCAAATGCTCCAATTCGGTCAGTAGCTCGAAAATTTCATGCTCTACAACTTTCATGTTGGGCTCGGATTCAAATTCGGACTGGAACTAAGCCGAAAAATTCAATCTTTAGTTCTCTGCGTTTGCTGTTTTTCAGCAGGCCGAGCTGTAGTGTTTTGGTTGCCATTTTTATTTCGCTTAACCAATGAGGTTACAATTTGGTGATCATTTTGTTTGACAAATTCCAAACAACTTTGTAGTTCACATCACAGCCCAGAAATGAATGGAAAACCCATCAATAATTAAAACAAGGTTAGCTGCAGAATGTTTTCAACACAGCTATTACAACTTCCATCAAGTTTGATCACACAACCACATCATTAAATTACATTGCCACCAAAAGATAAAAGGGGAGCTCAACTCCATCTAGCCTATTACAACATGAAGCCAAAATTTAGGCCTAGCGGAGGAGTAACTTGCCACTACCACTCTAGAAATCATCTAAGTTGTTAGCGGTAGCCTCGCTGCCCATAGGTGATGGTGGGGCTGGAAGGGGTGGCATGTCATCCTCGGTGTCCATGTCGGAATCGGGGGCCTCTCCTTCTCCTTGCTCTCCCTCTTGCTCAAGAAGGTGCTGAGCATCATGGGCGGCTAGCATAGCATTAGCGTGCTCTAAGGTACCGTGTACCTCCTCAAGCTCATCTCTAGTTTGGGCTAGCTCGTTTTGGACGTTGTTGTGCGCAATGTGGAGGTCATTCAATTGCCTCTCCAAATCAGCAATCATGGCATCCCTGGTGGTCACCTCAATGGACAATGAGGTCCTCTCAACCCCAATGTCACGGGCACGGGCGGACATGTCCATAGCAAGGTTGAGCATCTCGCTCTGCGACCGTCCAAGAAGTACCTGCAAACGGTGATAAGCCCGCATCCATCTCATCATCAATGCGGCTGCAGCGACGGGGTTCTCCGCCATCCTCAAAGGGGAGCTAAGGTAGCGTCTCATCCAATGGGGATCATCCGGCTGAGTCGGTGGAAACAACCCCAGTAACCGGTGCTCTACCAACTCCTGGTTCTGAGCAACAAAAGAGCTAATGCCATTCAAGGCGGCTAGCCCACACGTCGTCTCCATGTGGTGTCCATGAAAGTCCACCGTCCAAGTGGGGAGCTAGGACACGGTGGGTGGCGATATACCACAAAACGCACACGGGAACGAGTCACACTGCGGTCTCGGATGAGGGTCCTCTCGTACTGTGGCGGTGTAGGGTAGTCAAGCGCCTGCAAAACCGACCACAAAATGCTAGCGAAGCCTTCCCATCCCAAGCAATCTGAGAAGGACATGTCGTTGGGGTAGCTGGCCAAGTCAGCGTGAGCGTCCATTCTGAACCAAAAGAAAAAGGGCAAGGGTGAGAACCGGTTAGCGCCAAAGAAACAGAAACAGATTCTGGACAGTGTAGTAAAAATTATAAAACTCAAAATCTACAGGCTCAAAAATTCCCAAATTTTGCCAGGACATTGGTTAAGTAGTTCCTAACAAGTTTCATGTTGAAGGTTTGAGCAGAAACTGTCGTTAAGATGGTGTAAAAATTCAATTTTTATCTCACTGTTTCCAGAATTTTCCAGCAGACAGGGGGTTACCATTTTAAGCATAACTCCAGTTTTACTGAGCCATATTCGTTGAAACTTCTACAGCATAAACTTTATAACATTTGTGACAACTTTCATATTGAACACTTTTTCATTTGACAACGTTTTAAGTTTCGAAACATTGGTGCAATCAGACTGGTCTCAGCAGGATCTTTGGGGTAGTGACTTGAATTTCGACGGCGGTTTCGGTTGGTCACGTATTAAGGTTCAATATTATTTCCATGGAATGCAATGCATGAGCGGCCTATCGTTCTCGCCAACACACATGCCAATAAAGTTTTGGCCTACGAAGTTAGTGCCGGTGGCTAGGCAATATCCGTCTCTCCTTATATTATCTAGCCGAACTTTTCTAACCGTTTAATCATACGGAATCGCGGTTAGTGTACCTGCAGAAAATTCCATTCCAGAGCATATATAATCAACCTTTCGTGCCAGCACTCACGAAAGCGTCTCCATTCATTACCACCCACTATAGAGGTGGCACCCGAACGTTTAACATTGAACGGGCAATATTCATATGTTACCAAGGCAACATATTGACAATTTCATACGCTCATGAAATAGCGTATTGACTTTGTGCCGCCATCATATTTGCATATGATGCCGTGGTACGCTACAGCAATCGCCGTACCTTGCGCCCACCATGCTATTCTATTTTCATACGCCGTGATGGCGTATTGACTATGTGCCGCCACTATATTTTCATATAGTGACGTGGTACGTTACAGCAATCGCCGTACCTTGCGCCCACCATGCTATTCTATTTTCATACACTGTGATGGCGTATTGACTATGTGCCGCCACTATATTTTCATATAGTGCCGTGGTACGTTACAGCAATCGCCGTACCTTGCGCCCACCATTGCGTAAAGTAAATGACAGAATGAAATGTGCTGGAAGTCAGTATAATATATTACTTGCCACCTATCATATCGTGATCCCTTAACCCACATAGGCTTCACGCTCTAGGTAACATCCTTAGCGGTCCTAAAATAACCTTCCTTCGCAAAGCGCGGTGAAAGTACGAGTTGGCAATTTTATTCAAAAGTGATTATTTAAGGTTTGTTGCTCTCTCCGGTGCGCTGTTTCGGCTCTGATGCCAGCTATGGCAGACCACTCCAAAATTATTCCAAGTTAAGTACCTCGGACCACTATTCAAGTAGTCAGGCACTTAATCCGGAATAAGCTAGAGCGCCGTCGGATTAAACCCGATTAAACCACATACTTTTCTTGATCGAAACAACAGCACGCCCACACGAAGGTGAGTTCCAGAGATTACAACATTCCACAAATTGACATACAAATAGTATCATAGAGTTATTACAAACCGAGTTCAAATCTAAATCAGAGTAGCAAGTTCATTGCAGCGGAAATAAAAGTTCATTGCAGCGGAAGACAAACTAACGACGATACAAGTAACACCATGCTGAAGCCTGCCACGGTGCTACTCCTCCCGTTCCTCGGCAGAGGATGGAACCCACTCGATGTGCCATCCAGGGGGAACCTGGGTAGGCCAAGTCAAAGCATCGACTGCCGCATCCAACATAGCACCTGTAAAATAAATGCCACAAGCAAGGCTGAGTATACTAATACTCAGCAAGGCTTACCCGTCGGGTGAAAACTACATCACCGACATCTAGACAATGAGAGGCTTTTGGCTGGTGGGTTTGTTTGCCAAAAAGCAACTAAGAGTAGGTCCTTGCTTTCAAGTTTTAGCATCATATTCTAGTAGATTTAACCATTCTAGATTAGCATCCTGTCTAATCATACAAGTGATGCAATACAATTTATTTCATACAACAAGTTCATCAATCTCATAGTTCCACTTGTTACTCAATGCAGCAAGGCGGTCAAGCAGTCTCATTAACCGCGAGAAGCGGACAGTTCGAACCGAATTTTGCTACCTGGCCAGGGGAAACCCAACACACACGGATAATGCTTGCTATAAAAGGTACAAGCACTTCCCAACCTTTCCCATCGATCCACAATTCGGAACCGGGTCCACTTCCTTAGGATAAAGGTTTAATGCTTCACTCACAGTCTCATGCATATATCCACAAGTGTACGGCAGGGGAAACAAAGTTTCCAAGGAGAGATGGCTATCGGCCCTAGCTGCTTCAATCTGGTACTGGGCTTACCGATTCCCATATATCGGCATGCATGTGGTACGTTCAAAAACTTGACACACTCAACCACACGTTTCGACCTTAAATCCGTTATCATACACGGACGGGAGATCTACATCTACCATCCCGCCCGTCCATCCTTATGATTCCAACATAAGTAAAGACAAGCAACTCCTATGTCTCGCGAGTGACAGGAAATCACTCGACTTGTAACGGACCTAAAGCATAGCCCTATCGATCCTTTCATACTAGTGTTGCAAGTCATAGGTACTAGAAATGTGCAGCTAAGGTATTCAATCAACTCCTTGAAACGTAGATGCACAAGCATAGGGAATTCATAAATGCATAATTTGTAAAGGTTAGGTTATGCTCCGGGGCTTGCCTTCTTGCTCAAGCTGGGGGTTAGCCTCCGGGTCGTTTGATCCTTCGCCGGCACCTCCCTCCGGGATTCCTTCACCGTCGGCGAGGATGAGATGGTAGGTACCGTCCGGAATAACGCCTTCTACATGAGATGCATAACTTAAGGTGGCTGTCTATTGATTTCAAGATTAAGGCCTTGAAGGCCATATTCACCTAGACATGCTTAAGTACTACTCTCTTTTTCATAAAATTAGAGGTGGGGTGGAAAAATTTTTATACAACTTTGATGGTGATTGTGTACATATATAAAATAATTTCCATTTATTATTTTGAAGATAGGGTGCTGTTCTTGAATTTTAAACCTTTCTATGTTTTATTTTAATTAATTATCAAAAGCTCTATTCTTTTATATAACTCAATTTCCACCTTAATTTCTTTTCATTTTTTTTTCTCCTTTTATGTTCATCATTTTTATCTATAAATTTTATGACAGCTACTGGAGTATAAGAGTTAGGCTCACTCCAAAATTTAGCTAAATCTGAGCTACACAAAATTTATTAAAATTAGTACAATCTGCTGCATGCAGAAATGAAATAAATTCATATAAAATTGAAATTACATCCAAATCAGAACATTTTCCTACCAGAGCTAGTCACAAGTTCAAGGAGGGCTCTGGCCAAGTGGTGGCTCAAAATAACCCTTGGACAGTCCTCAATAAATTTCTATATAAAAACACATATCTATTTATTTGCTAGTCTAAACAGAGCAAAAATTAAGTTTTGCATTTTTGACAGATGTGCTAACAAGTTTTTAGGCCTCTGGAGAAAAATGGTGATTTTTCGCTGCATGGATTATTTTTAACAATTTCTGGACTACAAAAAGACAGGAAATACATTTTAATTCATAACCGAGGCTACCGTCCATATTTTTAGGTCCCCTTTGGACACAAGGTGCCCAAAGTCACTACAAACAACATATCCAAAGTTTCTAATTTTACTATTTGAATTTTAATTCAAAAATGGTTCACCAAAAGTATATACATGCTTAACTGAGATTGGAGTGTACAATCTCACGAGTGCAGGGAGTATTTTTGTGCATTTTTCTGATTTTTGTACGATTTTTAGTGGATTTTACAAGATTCGGGAAAATTAGATCTAGGTTTAAGAATCTTTTTACGCTGGAGACCCTAGAACTTTCAAAACCTTATGAACAAGTCCCTGACTTTTGCGCAGAGGACCCTAGAAAAACGAAGACGATGAACTATGGTCCTTGGCTCGTCGGCGTTGCTACGCCGGCCAAACGACGGCGAGCTAGGGTCGGGGAAGTGGGGGAAAAGCACCAGGGGCTCACCGCGAGTCGGTTGGTGACGGTTGGGTGGCCGGGGGATGCTCGGAAGATGGCCGGCGGTGATGCAGTGGCGGCGCGGCCGCCGCGGCTTCTACGCCGGTGAGGTCGTTGGCGTTTTCCGAGGTTGGAGGGGTCCTAGAGCACCAGTGGAGCTCGGGGAAGCTGCTGGCGTGCTCGGTTGACCTCGGGGACGGCTCGGTGTAGGGTCTCGATGTGAGGGTGCTCCGGCGGCCGGAAAAACAGAGATTTGGGGGAAATCTCGATTTCTCGCCGGAGAAGCGATGATAGCTCGTGCGGAGTGGGGGAATGGGAGGCTAGTGAAGGGTTCTAGCTGCGAGCGCAAGGAATTTGGGAATGGTGGAGAGGGTAGGGCGAATTTCGTCTCGAAGCTCGGCTCGGTCCGTGCGGCGCGAGGTGGAAGACGACGGAGCAAGGCGCGAGGAGAGGAAATGGCTAAATGCGGACTGAAGGGAAGGGGTGTGAGTGCTCGGTGGGGTGCTTGGGCACGCGAGAGCGGGGTCGTGCAGCCTCGGGAGCGTGCGTGCGGAGTAATGGCCGACGTGACGCGCCATTGATGCGATGGCTCGAGCAGAGCGCGAGCGCGGGGTTGGACGAGGAGGATTGAGGCGTGGAGCAGTGGAAGATCTCCTGCAGAGCGTCTTGGCACGGAGCGGGGAGGAGAATCGCGTGAGGCGGCTCTGCGCGACGCGCGCGCGAGCGCGCGGCCACGGCGGCGCCCGACCGCCATGATGGCGCTCCGCGGTGCGAGGCGAAGCGAGCGGACGACGGCGATGTGAAAGCTCGGGCAGGGCGGGACAAGTGCAAGACGACACGCGCCACCCGACGCCGTGGCTCGGCCAGCTCAGTGCGGCCTCCACCGCTCGCCGGCCACGTGGCGGCCGACGCCCGGCCGGAGTAGGGGCGCGCCAGGGCCACTGTTGGCGCCTGTGGAGCTCCAGTTTTCCACTCGAATTTGCTCCAAAAGTTTGAACTGAACTTGAAAAAGTGTGAAAATAAAAGTTGGAGTTTGAGAGATGGGACACAACTTTCTTTTTGGGATGAACCTGAAATTTCAAATTTTTCGAGCTCAAACAACCCAAATTCAAAAAGGTGTTCAGATCGGTTTTTTGAGTTTTTGAGGGACTAAACTGCAAAATTTTCAAAAGTCCCAAACAGTGACTAGGCCTTATTTGTGATGACAAACAACTTTTATTTGTGGAGATTTTCAAGTTTAGTACAAAATTCTTGAGATTTCAGTTGGGTGTCAAACAACCTTTGTTTTTGAATTTCAATTTGAAATTTTTGATGGATTTTTGAATTCCAACCCATAATTCCCTTTTGCACTTGTTTTAAGTGTGTTTTTAATACTTTTACATCAGAGATGTCACAGCCTACCCCCCTTAAAAGGAATCTCGTCCCGAGATTCGATTAAACTAAGGAACAAGGTGGGGGAAAGTACCTTGGCTTACGACAGGATGTCGGGGGAGTTCTTCTTAAGATAGTCCTCGGTTTCCCACGTGGCTTCATCTTCGGAGTGATGACTCCACTGAATTTTGTACATTTTCACTCCTTTCCTTCGTGTTTGTCTCTCTTTCTCATCGAGGATTTTAATGGGATGCTTATCATAGGAGAGATCCGGTTCTACCGAGAGTTCTTCTTGTTCAACAACTTCGGTCGGAACACGAAGACACCTCTTGAGTTGGGAAACGTGGAAAACGTCGTGTACGGCTGAGAGCTTCTCGGGAAGCTTCACTCGATACGCTACCGGTCCACATTGTTGAGTAATTTCATATGGGCCGATGTAACGAGGTGCAAGTTTTCCCTTTAATCCGAATCTTTGCACACCCTTGGTCGGGGAGACCTTGAGATACACGTGGTCGCCGACTTCAAATTGAAGTGGCTTCCGCCGTTGATCAAAGTAACTCTTTTGCCGTGACTGGGCGGTTCTCAAGTTTTCGCGGATGATCCTAACCTTTTCTTCCGCTTCCTTCACAAGGTCAGGGCCATAGGTATACCTCTCGCCCGCCTGGGACCAACACAATGGGGTCCGACACCTTCTACCATATAAGGCTTCGAAAGGTGCCATTTTAAGACTCGCTTGGTAGCTGTTGTTATAGGAGAATTCGGCCAGAGATAAACATTTCTCCCAATTCTTCCCATAATGGATAACACAAGCTCGAAGCATATCCTCAAGTATTTGATTTACTCTTTCTGTCTGCCCATCGGTCTGAGGGTGATATGCTGAACTACGGATCAGTTTCGTGCCTAGGGACAGTTGCAATTGTTCCCAAAAGCGTGCTACGAACTGAGCACCACGATCTGAAATTATCGTCTTGGGTACCCCATGTAGACAAATGATCCGTTCCAAATAAATCTCTGCGTACCTCTTAGCGGTATAAATGGTATTGACCGGAATAAAATGTGCGGTCTTGGTAAGGCGGTCCACAATTACCCAAATGGAGTCATGCCCCTGAGGGGTTCTGGGAAGTCCAATAATGAAGTCCATGCTTATATCTTCCCACTTCCATGAGGGAATAGGTAGAGGTTGAAGTGTGCCTGCTACCTTCAAGTGGCTAGCCTTAACCCGCTGGCACGTGTCACATTCCGATACATACGTGGCAATTTCTCGCTTCATCCTTGTCCACCATAAATTTTGTTTCAAACCTTGGTACATTTTGGTGCTACCGGGATGGATAGAAAATTTAGAGAGATGGGCTTCATCCATAATCTTCCTTCGGAGGTCCGTGTTTTTGGGCACCACGAGGCGATGTCCAAACCACATCACTCCCTGCCCATCTAGCCGGAAACACTTGTACTTTTCTTTCACCTTCTCCTTTGACAATTTCCTTTTAAGGATTTTAATCTTTGCGTCATTTAATTGGGCTACAACAATCTGATCGTGCAAGGTTGGTTCAACTGAAATATGGTTGAAGTACCCGTGTGGAACAATCTCTAAGTTGAGCTTTGCCATTTGATGACACAAGGTGTCAGCGTAGGACTCCACGGAAAGACAATGACAATGGGCCTTGCGGCTTAGTGCATCCGCAACCACATTAGCCTTCCCGGGGTGATAATGCACACTAAGATCATAGTCCTTTGCTAACTCCAACCATCTTCGCTGTCTCATATTCAAATGTGCCTGAGTGAAGACATATTTGAGGCTCTTGTGGTCTGTGTATATGTTGCATGGAAGACCCATCAAATAGTGTCTCCACATCTTGAGAGCATGAATAACCGCTGGTAACTCAAGATCATGCGTGGGGTAGTTTTGCTCATGAGGCCGAAGTGCTCGAGAAGCATAAGCAATGACTCGGTTCTCTTGCATGAGGACACAGCCAAGTCTGGTGCCTGAAGCATCGCAATAGACATCATAGGGCTTGGTGCAATCGGGTTGAGCTAAAACTGGGGCTGAAGTTAAATGTCTCCGCAAGGTGTGGAAAGCTTCATCACATTTGTCATTCCACTCAAATCTGACTCCCTTCTTTAAGAGTTCGGTCATGGGTTTCGCAATCCGAGAAAAGTCCGGAATAAAACGGCGATAATAACCGGCTAATGTGGCGGACCACTCCGAAATTATTCCAAGTTAAGTACCTCGGGACCACTAATCAAGTAGTCAGGCACTTAATCCGGAATAAGCTGGAGCGCCGTCGGATTAAACCCGATTAACCACGTTCTTTTCTCGATCGAAACAACAACACGCCCACACGAAGGTGAGTTCCAGAGATTACAACATTCCACAAATTTAACATACACAATAGAATCTCAAAGTTATTACAAACCGAGTTCAAATTTATATCAGAGTATCAAAGTCTTGCAACAGAAATAAAGTTCATTGCAGCGGAGGATAATCTAACGACGATACAAATAACACCATGCTGAAGCCTGCCACGGTGCTACTCCTCCCGTTCCTCGGCAGAGGACGGAACCCACTCGATGTGCCATCCAGGGGGAACCTGGGTAGGCCAAGTCAAAGCATCGACGGCCACATCCAACATGATACCTGTAAATCAATGCCACAAGCAAGGCTGAGTATACTAATACTCAGCAAGGCTTACCTGTCGGGTGAAAACTACATCACCGACATCTAGACATGAGAGGCTTTTGGCTAGTGGGTTTGTTTGCCAAAAAGCAACTAAGAGTAGGTCCTTGTTTTCATGTTTTAGCATCATATTCTATTAGATTTAACCATTCTAGATTTGCATCCTCTCTAAGCATACAAGTGGTGCAATACAATTTATTTCATAGAACAAGTTCATCAATCTCAAAGTTCCACTTGTTACTCAATGCTACAAGGCGGTCAAGCAGTCTCATTAACCGCGAGAAGCGGACAGTTCGAACCGAATTTTGCTACCTGGCCAGGGGAAACCCAACACACACGGATGGTGCTTGCTATAAAAGGTACAAGCTCTTCCCAACCTTTCCCATCGATCCACAATTCGGAACGGGGTCCATTTCCTTAGGATAAAGGTTTACTGCTTCACTCACAGTCTCACGCATATATGCACAAGTGTACGGCAGGGGAAAACAAAGTTTCCAAGGAGAGATGGCTATCGGCCCTAGCTGCTTCAATCTGGTACCGGGCTTACCGACTCCCATATATCGGCATGCATGTGGTACGTTAGAAAACTTGACACACTCAACCACATGTTTCGACCTTAAATCAATTATCATACACGGACGGGAGATCTACATCTATCATCCCGCCCGTCAATCCTTATGATTCCAACATAAGTAAAGACAAGCAATTCCTATGTCTCGCGAGTGACAGGAAATCACTCGACTTGTAACGGACCTAAAGCAATGCCCTATCGATTCTTTCATACTAGTGTTGCAAGTCATAGGTACTAGGAAAAGTGCAGCTAAGGTATTCAATCAACTCCTTAAAACGTAAATGCACAAGCATAGAGAAGTCATAGATGCATAAATTTTAAAAGTTAGGTTATGCTCCGGGGCTTGCCTTCTTGCTCAAGCTGGGGGTTAGCCTCCGGGTTGGTCGATCCTTCGCCGGCACCTTCCTCCGGGATTCCTTCCTCGTCAGCGGGGATGAGGTGGTAGTTGCCGTCCGGAATAGCGCCTTCTACATGAGATGCATAACTTAAGGTGGCTGCCTATTGATTCTGTGATTAAGGCCTTGAAGGCCATATTCACCTAGACATGCTTAAGTCCTATTCCTTCACAAATAAAGTAGTGGTGTGGGAAAACTTTTATTTGTCTTCGATGGTGATTGTGTACATATATAAAAGAATTTCTATTTATTATTTGGAAATTAGGGTGCTGTTCTGGAATTTCAGATTCCCTTTATTTTATTCTAGCTAATAAACAAAAAGGTTTATTCTCTTATATAAATCAATTTCCACCTAGATTACTTCTCATTTTTGTTTCTCCTTTTCTGTTCATCATTTTTATCTATAAACTTTATGACAGCTACTGGAGTATAAGAGCTAAGCTCACTCCAAAATTTAGCTAAATCTGAGCTACACATAATTTATTAAAAATATGTCAAACTGCTGCCTGCAGAAATGAAATAAATTCATATAAAATTGAAACTACATCCAATTCAGAAAATCTTCCTACCAGAGCTAGTCACAAGTACAAGGAGGGCTCTGGCCAAGTGGTGGCTCAAAATAACCCTTGGACAGTCCTTAATAAATTCTATCCAAGAACACATATCTATTGATTTGCTAGTCTAAACAGAGCAAAAATTAAGTTTGCATTTTTAACAGGTGTGCTAACAAGTTTCTAGCCCTCTGGAGAAAAATGGTGATTTTTCACTGCAGGGATTATTCTTAATAATTTCTGGACTACAAAAAGACAGGAAACACTTTTTAATTCATAACTGGAGCTACACTTCATATTTTTAGGTCCACTTTGGACACAAGGTGCCCAAAGTCACTACAAACAACATATCCAAAGATCAACCCTAGCGGAGCTCTGGATTTGAAATGGTGCACAAGTTTCAATTTCCACAGTTTGAATTTTAATTCAAAAATGGTTCATCAAAAGTATACACATGCCTAAAGGATATTGGAGTTTACAATCTCACGAATCCAGGGAGTATTTTTGTGCATTTTTCTGATTTTTGTATGATTTTTAACGGATTTTACAATATTCGGGAAAATTAGATCTAGGTTTAAGAATCTTTTTACGCCGGGGACCCTAGAACTTTCAAAACCTTTCAAACTAGTCCCTGACTTTTGCACGGAGGACCCTAGAAAAACGAAGACCATGAACTTATGCCCTCGGCTCTCGCCGGAGTTGCGCCGGCCAAACGACGGCGAGCTAGGGTCGGGGAAGTGGGGGAAAAGATCCAGGGGCTCACCACGACTCAATTGGTGACGGTTGGGAGGCCGGGGAAGCTCGGAGTTTCGCCGGCGACGAGCGGTGGCGGTGCGGCCGCCGCGACTGCTACGCCGGTGAGGTCGGTGGGTCTCGTCGGGGTTTGAAGGGTCCTAGAGCACCAGTGGAGCTCGAGGAAGCTACTGGCGAGCTCGGTTGACCTCGGGGACGGCTCGGAGTGGGGTCTCGACGTGAGAGTGCTCCGGTGGCCGAAAATCACGATTTGGGGGAAATCTTGATTTCTCGCCGGAGAAGCGACAATAGCTCGAGAGAAGTGGGGGAAAATGGAGCTAGGGTAGAGGTCTAGCTTCGTGCGCGATGAATTTGGGAGGGCGAATTTGCCTCGAAGCTCGGCTCGGTCCGCGCGGCGCGAGGAAGAGACGACGGAGCGAGCGCGAGGAGACGAACTGGAGAAGTGAGTGAGCTAGTGGAGAGTGAGAGTGGCTCGGTGGGAGGCTTGGGCACGCTAGAGCGGGGTCGTGCTGCCTCGGGAGCGTGCGCGCGGAGTAATGGCCGACGTGACGCGCCATTGATGCGCTGGGAGCTTGGACAGAGCGCGAGCGGCTCGGTTGGCGAGGGAGATCCTTGCGTGACGCTGGGAGATCGTCTACAGGGTGTCTTGGAGCATAGCGGGACGGAATCGCGGCCTGCGGAGCGGCTAAGCGCGACGCGCGCGCGCGCGGCCACGGCGGCGCTCGACCACATGATGGCGCTCGCGCGGCGCGAGGCGAAGCGGCTTGACGACGGCGATGCGACGGCTCGGGAGGGGAGGGACAAGTACAAGGCGACAACGCCAGCGTCCGCCGCGGCTCGGCCAGCTCGGCGCTGCCTCCGCCGCTCGCCGGCCACGTGGCGGCCGAGCTCCGGCCAGGCGCAGAGCGCGCCAGGGCCACTGTTGGCGCCTGTGGAGCTCCGTTTTCCTTTTCGAATTTTTCTCCAAAAATTTTGAACTGAACTTGAAAAAGTGTGAAAATAAAAGTTGGAGTTTGAGAGATGGGACAACAACTTTATTTTTGGGGTGAACCTGAAATTTCAAATTTTTCGAGCTCAAACAGCCCAAATTCAAAAAGGTGCCCAGAACTGTATTTTGAGTTTCTGAGGGACTAAACTGCGCAATTTTCAAAAGTTCCAAACAGTGACTAGTCCTTATTTGTGATGACTAACAACTTTTATTTTTGGAGATTTTCAAGTTTAGTACAAAAATCTCGAGTTTTCAGTTGGGGGTCAAACAACCCTTGTTTTTTATTTTAAATTCGAATTTTTGATGGATTTCAAATTTTTAACCCATAATTCCCTTTTTAACCTGTTTTAAATGTGTTTTATTCATTATTACATCAGAGATGTCACAGCCTACCCCCCTTAAAAGGAATCTCGTCCCGAGATTCGATTAAACTTAGGAATAAAGAGGGGAAAGAAATACCTCGGCTTACGAAAGAATGTCGGGGTAATTCTTCTTAAGATAGTCCTCGGTTTCCCACGTGGCTTCATCTTCGGAGTGATGACTTTACTGGAATTTTGTACATTTTTAACTCCCTTCCTTCGTGTTTGTCTCTCTTTCTCGTCGAGGATCTTAACGGGATGCTCATCATAAGAGAGATCCGTTCAACCGAGAGTTCCTCTTGTTCAACAACTTCGGTCGGAACACGAAGACACCTCTTGAGTTGAGACACATGGAATACATCGTGTACGGCTGAGAGCTTCTCGGGAAGCTTCACACGGTAGGCTACCGGTCCACATTGTTGAGTAATTTCATATGGGCCGATATAACGAGGTGCAAGCTTCCTTTAATCCAAATCTTTGCACACCCTTGGTCGGGGAGACCTTAAGATACACATGATCACCAACTTCAAACTGAAGTGGCTTCTGCCGTTGATCAAAGTAACTCTTTTGCCGTGACTGGGCGGTTCTCAATTTTTCACGAACGATCCTAACCTTCTCTCTGCTTCCTTTACAAGGTCAGAGCCATAAGTATATCTCTCGCCTGCCAGGGACCAACACAATGGGGTCCGACATCTTCTACCATATAAAGCTTCGAAAGGTGCCATTTTAAGACTCGCTTGGAAGCTGTTGTTATAGGAGAATTCGGCCAGAGATAAACACTTCTCCCAATTCTTTCCATAATGGATAACACAAGCTCGAAGCATATCCTCAAGTATTTGATTTACCCTTTCCCGTCTGCCCATCGGTCTGAGGGTGATATGCTGAACTACGGATCAATTTCGTTCCTAGGGACAGTTGCAATTGTTCCCAAAAGCGTGCTACGAACTGAGCACCACGATCTGAAATTATCGTCTGGGTACCCCATGTAGACAAACGATCCGTTCCAAATAAATCTCTGCGTACCTCTTAGCGGTATAAATGGTATTGACCGGAATAAAATGTGCGGTCTTGGTAAGGCGGTCCACAATTACCCAAATGGAGTCATGCCCCTGAGGGGTTCTGGGAAGTCCAATAATGAAGTCCATGCTTATATCTTCCCACTTCCATGAGGGAATAGGTAGAGGTTGAAGTGTGCCTGCTACCTTCAAGTGGCTAGCCTTAACCCGCTGGCAGGTGTCACATTCTGAGACATAAGTGGCAATTTCTCGCTTCATTCGAGTCCACCAAAAGTTTGTTTTCAAATCTTGGTACATTTTGGTGCTGCCGGGATGGATAGAAATTTGGAGAGATGGGCCTCATCCATAATCTTCCTCGGGAGTTCCGTGTTTTGGGCACCACAAGGCGATGTCCAAACCACATCACTCCCTGCCCATCTAGCCGGAAACACTTGTACTTCTCTTTCACCTTCTCATTTGACAATTTCTTTTTAAGGATTTTAATGCTCGCGTCATTTAATTGAGCTACAACAATCTGGTCGTGCAAGGTTGGTTCAACTGCAATATGGTTGAAGTACCCGTGTGGAACAATCTCTAAATTGAGCTTTGCCATTTCATGACACAGGGTGTCAGCGTAGGACTCCACGGAAAGACAATGACAATGGGCCTTGCGGCTTAACGCATCCGCAACCACATTAGCCTTTCCGGGGTGATAATGCATACTAAGCTCATAGTCCTTTGCTAACTCCAACCACCTTCGCTGTCTCATGTTCAGATGTGCCTGAGTGAAGACATATTTGAGGCTCTTGTGGTCTGTGTATATGTTGCATGGAACACCCATCAGATAGTGTCTCCACATCTTGAGGGCATGAATAACCGCTGCTAACTCAAGATCATGCGTGTGGGGTAGTTTTTGCTCATGAGGCCTAAGTGCTCGAAGCATAAGCAATGACTCGGTTCTCTTGCATGAGGACACAGCCAAGTCCGGTGCCTGATGCATCGCAATAGACATCATAGGGCTTGGTGCAATCGGGTTTAGCTAAAACTAGGGCTGAAGTTAAATGTCTTCTCAAAGTGTGGAAAGCCTCATCACATTTGTCATTCCACTCAAAACTTGACTCCCTTCTTTAAGAGTTCGGTCATGGGCTTCGCAATCCGAGAGAAGTCCGGAATAAAACGGCGATAATAACCGGCTAAACCCAGAAAACTCCGAATCTCGTGAACAGAGGTAGGTGGTTGCCAATCTAGCACCTCTTGCACTTTGGTTGGATCCACGGATATACCATCCTTGGAAACCGTGTGCCCTAAGAATTTCACGCTCTCCAACCAGAATTCACACTTGGAGAACTTGGCGTAGAGCTGGTGATCTCTCAACCTTTGAAGAACAATGCGAAGGTGCTCGGCATGCTCTTCCTCGTTCTTAGAATATATAAGAATGTCGTCAATGAAAACCACCACAAACTTGTCTAGTTCTGACATGAAGACCGAATTCATGAGGTACATGAAGTAGGCTGGGGCATTGGTGAGTCCAAAAGACATAACCAAGAACTCATAAAGTCCGTAACGAGTCGAAAAGGCAGTCTTTGGAATGTCACAAGGCCTGATTTTTATTTGGTGATAGCCAGAGCGAAGGTCAATCTTGGAGAACACTCTGGCGCCAGCTAGTTGGTCAAACAGGATGTCAATACGGGGAGTGGGTACTTGTTCTTAATAGTCACCGCATTGAGAGGCGGGTAGTCAATACACAACCTCAAGGAATGGTCCTTCTTCTCACAAAGATAGCGGGACATCCCCAAGGTGATACACTTGGACGAATGAAACCCTTGTCTAGCAGTTCTTGGAGTTGAATTTTTTAATTCGGCCAATTCATTGGGTGGCATTCTATATGGTCTCTTTGATATAGGTGCTGTGCCGGGTTGAAGTTCAATCACAAATTCAATGTCCCTATCCGGCGGCATCTCAGGTAAGTCATCCGGAAATACATCGGCATACTCACATACCACCGGAATGTCTTTTAGTTGGGTTTCTACCATTGTATAAGCACACGCATCGACGCAAGTCCGTTGTGGCAGATATAACACACTAGGGCCATGCGTAGGCGAGTTTATTTCAACCACTCGTTCCGCAACATCTAGCACAACCTTATGTTGAGTCATCCAATTGGCTCCTAACACAATGTCAATTCCTTCCATACCAAGCAGAATTAAATCAGTAGGAAATGTTTTACTTCCCAGCCTGATTGGAACTTTTTCGGGTGACTTGGTTGGATGCAATTTTGCCTCCCGCAGTTGATATCACATATGATGATTTGGTATGGTAAGATTTTAATCCACATTTCACATGAAATCTTGTGCTTATAAAACTATGTGTGCCCCGGAATCAAACAATATCACAGCAGGTTGAGTGCAGATAGGGAAGGTACCAGTCATGTCTGGGGCTCCCTCGGTAGGTCGGCCAAAGTGGTGTAGTTGAGCTGTCCTTGCCGAACCTGCACGCGCTGCTGCTGTTTGCCCTTGTTTGCTGATTTCCCGGGCGCTGGTTCTGCTGCTTGTTCTGCGGGCAATCCTTGATAAAGTGATCTTTACTTCCACACTTGAAGCACTGATAGCCGGCTCCAGGGCGAGCTGGCTGCTGTGCATTCTGCCTTGGTGCTTGTTTGCTGCTGCGACGGTGGAGGGAAACAGGGCGCATTAGGCCTGTGGCGGCCTAGCAACCCATCCACCTCCCTGAGGTGCCCTGGACTGTCCTTGCGGTGCAGCCGGGGGAACCAAACGGAATCTCGGCGGCTACGCGCTCGAAGGTCCAGCGGGAGTCTTCCTCTTCTTCTCCGACTTGTGCACCATGTTGGCATCCTCTTGGGCAATGGCGAGGTTCACGGAGATCGCCATATATGTGGCTGCACGGGTGGTGGCCAACTGAGCCTTCAACTTGGTGTTAAGGCCACGTCGGAACCTCTCTAGCTTCTTCTCGTCAGAGTCGGCGTGATGACTCGCATATGGGCACAGACCATTGAAAGGCCTGGGCGTACTGAAGCACCATGCGGTGCCCTGAGTCAGAGCCAGAAATTCATTCAACTTTCCGCTCTACCAAACCGGCCGGAATGTGATGAGCCTTGAATGCCGCCTTGAACTCATCCCATTCAACCACATGACCCTCCTGCTGCAGGGCCAGGTAGTTCTCCCACCATAGGAGAGCTGGGCCGCGGAGCTGCTGCGCCGCGAACACGACCTTGCGGTTGGGTATCGGCCTCCAAGGGCTCATCGGCTCGTGAGAATATCGGCGGGTGTGTAGCCAGGAAATCCTCATATCGGGCCACCTGAGGCTGAGGGCCCATTGACCTCCCTGCTGAAGCATCTGCTGCTGCATCATTTGTTGCTGATTGCTGCAGGTTTTCGGAGAATCTCCGTCTACATAGCATACAATTTGCTGCCACGTCGGAGGTTGCTGCGGGGGAGGAGGTGGTGGCGGCTGTTGCTGCCCCTCTGGCCCCTGCTGGTTAGCATTGGAGCCACTAGCGTCATGACCGCTGCGGGTGATTGCCATCTGCAGTAGGTACTTGTATTAGCCACATTTCATAAGCTTGCATAATGAATGACAAGATAGAACGTGACAACATATTGAAGTTTACTGTGCAGAATGACAAGTCAGCACGCAGTTCGGAAGAAAAATCATATCTCCCAACAGGGAAACAAGTCAAATGCTCCAATCGGTCAGTACCTCGAAAATTTCATGCTCTACAACTTTTATGTTGGGCTCGGATTCAAATTCGGACTGGAACTAAGCCGAAAAAATTCAATCTTTAGTTCTCTGCGTTTGCTGTTTTTCAGCAGGCCGAGCTGTAGTGTTTTGGTTGCCATTTTTTATTTCGCTTAACCAATGAGGTTACAATTTGGTGATCATTTTGTTTGACAAATTCCAAACAACTTTGTAGTTCACATCACAGCCCAGAAATGAATGGAAAACCCATCAATAATTAAAACAAGGTTAGCTGCAGAATGTTTTCAACACAGCTATTACAACTTCCATCAAGTTTGATCACACAACCACATCATTAAATTACATTGCCACCAAAAGATAAAAGGAGCTCAACTCCATCTAGCCTATTACAACATGAAGCCAAAATTTAGGCCTAGCGGAGGAGTAACTTGCCACTACCACTGTAGAAATCATCTAAGTCGTTAGCAGGTAGCCTCGCTGCCCATAGGTGATGGTGGGGGGCTGGAAGGGGTGGCATGTCATCTCGGTGTCCATGTCGGAATCGGGGGCCTCTCCTTCTCCTTTCTCTCCCTCTTGCTCAAGAAGGTGCTGAGCATCATGGGCGGCTAGCATAGCATTAGCGTGCTCCAAGGTACCGTGTACCTCCTCAAGCTCATCTCTAGTTTGGGCTAGCTCGTTTTGGACGTTGTTGTGCGCAATGTGGAGGTCATTCAATTGCCTCTCCAAATCAGCAATCATGGCATCCCTGGTGGTCACCTCAATGGACAAATGAGGTCCTCTCAACCCCAATGTCACGGGCACGGGCGGACATGTCCATAGCAAGGTTGAGCATCTCGCTCTGCGACCGTCCAAGAAGTACCTGCCAACGGGTGATAAGCCGCACCATCTCATCATCAATGCGGTGCAGCGACGGGTTCTCCGCCATCCTCAAAGGGGAGCTAAGTAGCGTCTCATCCAATGGGATCATCTGGCTGAGTCGGTGGAAACAACCCCAGTAACTGGTGCTCTACCAACTCCTGGTTCTGAGCAACAAAAGAGAATGCCATTCAAGGCCGGCTAGCCCACACGTCTCTCCATGTGGTGTCCATGAAAGTCCACCGTCCAAGTGGGGAGCTAGGACATCGTGGGTGGCGATATACCACAAAACGCACCGGGAACGATCACACTGCGGTCTCGGATGAGGGGTCCCTCTCGTACTGTGGCGGTGTAGGGTAGTCAAGCGCCTGCAAACCGACCACAAAAGCTAGCGAAGCCTTTCCATCCAAGCAATCTGAGAAGGCGTCCATTCTGAACCAAAAGAAAAAGGGCAAG